>JAQQSU010013246.1:0-11709 GCA_028627135.1 Pseudochirops cupreus | reverse complement strand
AAAAAAAAAAAAGAAAGAAGAAAACCAAATATCGAGTCTCAAAAATGGAAAGGGTGGATGTATTTCCAATGAACAGGAAATTAAAACAATAATTAGTAATTATTTTACCCAATTGTATGCACATAAATTTGACAATCTTAGTGAAATGAATGAATATTTACAAAAATATAAGTTGCCTGGACTAACTGAAGAGGAAGCAAACTACTTAAATAACCCCATCTCAGGAAAAGAAATTGAAGAAGCTATCAGAGAACTCTCTAGGAAAAAATCCCCAGGGCCAGAAGGATTTACTAGTGAATTTTATCAAACATTTAAAGATTAATTGATCCCAATACTCTACAAATTATTTGGGAAAATAGGTGAGGAAAGAGTCCTACCAAATTCTTTTTATGACACGAATATGGTACTGATATCTAAATCAGGGAGAGACAAAATGGAGAAAGAAAATTATAGACCAATCTCCCTCATGAATATAGATGCAAAAAAATTTAAATAAAATATTAGCAAAAAGACTGCAGCAACTTATCACAAGAATAATACATTTTGAGCAGGTTGGATTTATTCCAGGAGTGCAAGGATGGTTCAATATTAGAAAAACCATCAGTATCATTGATCATATCAACAATAAAAGCATCAGAATCCATATGATTATCTCAATAGATGCAGAAAAAGCATTTGAGAAAATACAACATCCATTCCTATTAAAAACACTAGAAAGTATAGGAATAAATTGAGTTTTCCTTAGAATAATAGGTAGCATCTACTTAAAGCCATCAGCAAGTATTATATGCAATGGGGATAAATTAGAAGCATTTCCAATAAGATAGGGAGTGAAACAAGGATGTCCACTATCACCCCTCTTATTCAATCTGGTACTAGAAATGTTAGCAGTAGCAATTAGAGAAGAAAAAGAAATCAAAGGAATCAAAGAAGGCAAAGAAGAGATTAAGCTATCACTCTTTGCAGATGATATGATGACATAATTGGAGAATCCCAGAGAATCAAGTAAAAAATTTCTTTAGAAAAAGAAATTTCTTGGGGATGCTCATCAATTGGGGAATGGTTAAACATGTTGTGGTATATGAATGTAATGAAATACTATTGTGCTATAAAAAATGGGGAGGAGACGGTCTTCATATTCACCTGGGCATTTAAAGAAATAGAGGATTTTTTAAATATTCCTGATGAAAAGACCAGAACTAAATAGAAAATTTCTAAATTTAGCAAAGTTTCAGGATACAAAATAAACCTACATAAATCCTCAGCATTCCTATATATTTCCAATGAAGTCCAACAGCAGGAGATAGTAAATAACAATTTATTTAAAGTTACTGTAGACATTATAAAATATTTGGGAATCTACCTGCCAAAACAAATGTAGTACCTTTATGAACACAACTACAAAACACTTCTCACACAAATAAAATCAGATCTAACTAATCGGAAAAACGTCAATTGCTCATGGCTGGGTCAAGCTAATATAAAAGAAATGACAATTTTACCTAAATTTAATTACATATTTAGTGCCATAACAATCAATCTACCAAAAAGTACTTTATAGAACTAGAAAAAATAGTGACAAAATTCATTTGGAAGAACAAAAAGTCCAGAACATCAAGGCAATTAATGAAAAGAAATGCTAGAGAAGGTGGCCTAACCGTATCAGATTTTAATCTGTATTATAAAGCAGCAGTCATCAAAACTGCTTGGTACTGGCTAAGAAATAGAGTAGTGGGTCAATGGAATAGATTGGGTGCAAAAGACTTAATAGTCAATCATTATAGTAGTATACTGTTTGCTAAGCCCTAAGATCCCAGTTTCTGGGATAAGAACTCACCATTTGACAGAAACTGCTAGGAAAAATTGGAATATAGCATGGCAGAAACTGGGCATAGACTATCATCTAACACCATACACCAAAGTCAAGTCTAAATGGGTGCATGATCTAGGTATAAAGGCTGATACTGTAAATAATCTGGGGAAAGAAGGAATAATTTACCTGTCAGATTTATGGAGTAGGGAAGATTTTATGACCAAAGAAGAGTTGGAGAGCATTATAAAATGCAAAATGGATAACCTTGATTACATTAAATTGAAAAGTTTCTGTACAAACAAAGCGTATGTAACCAAGATTAAGAGGGAAGTGGGAAATTTCGAAAGAATATTTATGACCAGTGTCTCTGATAAAGGCCTCATTTCTAAAATATACAGGGAATTAAGTAAAATCTATAAGAATACAAGTCATTCCCCAATTGATAAATGGTCAAAGGATATGAACAGGCAATTCGCAGAGGTAGAAATTAAAAATATCTATAAGCATATGAAAAAAAATGCTCTAAATAACTCTTGATTTGAGAAATGCAAATCAAAACAACTTTGAGGTACCACATCTCACCAGCTAGATTGACTAAGATGACAAAACAGGAAAATGAAAAATGTTGGAGAGGATGTGGAAAAATTGGAACACTAACACATTGTTGGTGAAGCTGATACAACCATTCTGGAGAGCAATCTGAAAAATAATTGCATACCCTTTGACCCAGTAACACCACTTCTGGGGTTGTATCCCAAAGAGATAATAAAAGTGGGAGGAAGACCCATATGTACAAAAATATTTATTGCAGCTCCCTTTGTGGTGGCAAAAAACTGGAAATTAAGGGGATGCCCATCAATTGGGGAATGGCTAAACATGTTGTGGTATACGAATGTAATGGAATACTATTGTGCTATAAAAAATGGGGAGGAGATGGTCTTCATATTCACCTGGGCATTTAAAGAAATAGAGGATTTTTTAATATTCCTGATGAAAAGAGCAGAACTAAATAGAAAATTTGACTCACATGAAAAGCATAGTTAAACATAAAAGAAAAATTATGTGAGACTCAATAAGGTTAAGTCTTTTACATTCCTACATGGGCCAAAGAAACATATAACTCTTAAGAATTCTAGAAAGCATAGAAATAAATGGAGTCTTCCTTAAAATGATAATTAGTATTTGTCAAAAACCATCAGTGAGCATTATCTGTAATGGGGATAGACTTGAAACCTTTTCAGTAAGATCAGAGGTTAAGCAGGGATGCCCATTATCACCACTGTTATTGTATTAGAAATGCTAGCTATAGCAATAAGAGAAGAAAAAGAAATTGAAGGCATTAGAATAGGAAACAAAACTATCGCTCTTTGCAGATGATATGATGGGATATTTAGAGAGCCCTATGAGAAGCAACTAAAAAACTAGTTGAAATAATGAACAACTTTAGTAAAGTTGTAGGATCTAAAATAAACCCACATAAAGCATCACATTTTTGTATATTACCAATAAAGTCCAGCAGCAAGAGATTGAAAGAAAAATTCCATTTAAAATAACTGCAGACAACATAAAATACTTAAAAGTTTACTTGTCAAGACAAATCTACAAATTATATGAACAAAATTACAAGACACTTTTCACACAAATAAAATTAGATATAAAAATGGAAAATATTAATTGGTCATGGCTAGACTGAGTAAAAGATAATAAAAGGACACCTCTACCAAAATTAATTTAGTTATTCAATGCCATACCATTCAAGCTACCAAAAATTATTTTATAGAGATCAAAAAAATGATAATAAAATGTAGAGAATACCAAAGCAATCAATTCAAAAATGTGAAGGGTGGTAGACTTGCAGTACAAGATCCCAAACTGTAGTGCAAAGTGGTGATCATCAAAGCAATCTGGTTCTGGCAATGAAATAGAGTGGTGGATCAGCAGAATAGATTAGGTACACAATATCCAGTAGTAAATGACCATTGCGTTTATCATGCATAATCCAAGATGTATAATGGATATCATATTCTTGCTTTCACAGTGGCTGAAGGAGTTGTGGGAGGAAGAGAAAGAATTCAGAATTCAAAAATTTTTAAGTGAACGTTAAACATAAATAATATTTTTTTTAGGTAGGATCATAGAGATTGACAGAAGTGCTCTAGGACTAGGGAAAGGCAAAAGCTATCCCAATTTTTATTCAAAAAAATGAAATGGAATCTATGAAGTATAAGTCAATGAGCTTAATGTCAAATCATGACAATGTTCTAAACCATATCATTTTAGTGATATTTTTTTCATAAAATCTGCAAAAGAAAGCATTGATTTCAAGGGACCAGTATGACTTCATCAAGACTGGGGAGACATTTATCCTCAACAAAATGTTTGCCGTTATCAAGGAGTATAGCCAGGGACTTGTATAAATGGAAGAAATATTGCCTGTGGATGGCTGACGTCTGGAGATGTTCTTCTTTTTGAATAACATTATGTTGATTCTATAGGGAACACTGCATTTACATTTCCTCAAGGGAGACAAACATATATATATGCATAGATATATAAAATTAGATAGGGAATTTCAGCAGTGACTTTAGTTGCTTAGGGTAGGGTTTAAAGTTTCCTATAGAAGAAACCTTCCTATTGAACTAAGAATTGAATTTGGCTAAGAAATTGAAAGATAGAACAATGGAATACAGTAGACATGCAATTTACAGCAGCAAATAAACATAATAACCTTGTATTTGATGTGTAAAAACTTAAGACTTAGGGATAAGCATTTATCATTTGGTAAGAATTGTTGGGGAAAATGGAAAGCAGTATGAGAAAAACTTGTCATAGACAAATATCTTACACCATTTATAAGATAAGATTTGCATGCATGATTTAGATATAAAGAGAAATGTTACAAGAAAACTAGAAGAATGTAGAACATATTACTTATCAGATTTATGGATAAGCAAACAATTTATAAATAAACAAGAGATAGAAAGCAAAATTAGATGTAAAATGGATAATTTAAATTACCTTAATTACCTTTTTTTAAAAAAGGGTTTGCACAAATAAAACAAATGTAGCCAAGATTAGAATGAAAACAGAAAATTGGGATGGGGGGGGCGTTATGGACAGTTTATCAGATAAAAGTCTCATATAAAAAATATATAAAGAACTTTGTCAAATCTAAAAGAGTACAACTCATTCCCCAATTGATAAATGGTTAAAGAATATGAATAGACAGTTTTCCAATGCAGAAGTTACACACAGACACACACACATGCATAATGCATAAACAATTCTCCTTAAGATATAATGATTTTCAGTTTTGTAACATTATTTGGAATTTACCATATCTAAAATGATCCAAGTCTTTGGAGTTACACATTCGTTATTTGTAGGCATGGAGTTTCTATGTAGTCTGTAAGCCTTTGGTCTCTGTAATTTCTCAGTCCTGAATTACATTTTACAATATATTTTTCATCATCATTTCCTATATCAACTTTTGATGAATAATATATTAATAATTAATAATAATAATAGTTAGCATTTATATAGTACCTACTATGTGTCAGGCACTGTACAAACTGCTTTACAAATATCTCCTGTGAGATAAGTGGCTTAAATGACTTATTCAAAATCATATGGCTAGTAAGCATTTGAGGCCAAATCTGAATTCAAGTCTTCCTAACACCAGACCCAGCGCTCTATTCATTGCAACATCTAGCTGCCACTTGAGTATTGAACTACATGTTGATTTAATTGGGCAGTCTAATCAAGCTCTACATAGAATTTCCTTATTTCCTTACCCTTTGGAACAGATGTTGGCATATAACTTGCAATCATTTTTATGATAATCTTTACTGTGAATGATAACTGGGTTCATTGTAATATGTGATGATCAAATAGCCTATGAAATTATGTATCATGTTGCCTATGTACATATGACAAAAATAAATCTCTACCAATTCCTTTACTTGCCTCTTGAAGAAGGCCCTGTTAGCCACCAATCCTTTTAGTTACAACTTCTTTTTTGTCTTCTAATTTCCTTTATAGGCATAATGTCAAAACCGATAATATTAATTCTATCATCAATATAATCATTCATTAGACTTTGGATAATGAAATATCATCCAGATTGATAGAAGCTAAGTTAATGATAATAGATGATTCAAAACCATAATTTTCATCACTCTCTGTTCTTTTCTTTCAGTAATTTGCCCCCCTAACTGCATCAATGGAATAAGTCTTCACAACACTGAGTCATTTTATATTTTTCTTTGTTTCATGGGTGGCCATATCCAAAAAATTCATTACCAAGTGTCCAGTCTGTTGATGATGAGTCACTCAGGACTTAAAAGAGTAGTCTTGAGAAAAACAGAGATCATCTTTCCTGGACCATATTTAAAATATTTCTAGCATGGTAAAAGTGATTCTTTGGTGCCATATCTTTGGAAACCCCATGGGGTCCTCCACACCCCAATGGGGCAATGGAGACATGCAGGAAAACGGAGAAACTGGCTCTCTCCCTACCATATACCCTGTTCTCCATCCATCGACTTCCTAGAAAGCAC
This sequence comes from Pseudochirops cupreus, assembly GCA_028627135.1. Lineage (NCBI taxonomy): Eukaryota > Metazoa > Chordata > Mammalia > Diprotodontia > Pseudocheiridae > Pseudochirops > Pseudochirops cupreus. Next base: position 5,337 of record JAQQSU010013246.1, on the reverse strand, counting down.
TTAACAAATGATCTATCTATCTATCTATACCTTTCTGTCTGCAAACATGGCATGAATACTTTTTTATTTTTATGTATTAATATTTTAAGGTCCATAATTATATGAAAACATATCAGCTTTGAAAGTCTGGAGTTTTGGACATGAAGTCTTTCTTTTTTCTTTTTAAGTTTAGTTGTATTAAGTTGGTAGAAATAAAGTTGAAACACTACAATTGAATAAATTTAACTGCATGAGTTCCAAATGGGAAATTATGGGATGGGGCAGATATAGTTGGACAGCAGTTTATGTGAAAAAAATATTCTGAGGTCTTTAGTGAAGGGTGAATGCATATCAATGGGTCATCAGCATGATATAGCTATAGAAGCCAGTATTATCATAGCCTGCATTACTTGAGTAATACTATCTAAATAAGGAATGTTAAAATTCTGTTGTACTCTATGCTAGTGAGCCCAAATCTGTAATATTCTGTTCGGTTCTGGCTGCCATGCTTAAAGATAGTTGTTTACAAGTTGGAAGACTTTCTAAAAAAAGTCAACAGGATGGTGAGTAGAGTTCATTTCATTGAAAAAACTGGGCATGTTTAACCTGGGGAAGAAGTAATTTTGAAAGTGATTTTATAATTGTCTGCAAATATTTGAAAAGTTATAATATAAAACAGATTAAATTTGTTTAATTTGATCCTCCCAATTCCAATAGGAATATAATTTTCAATGAAAGAAAACTGGTTTTGACTCAATTTCAGGAAAAAAGAAACAACGCCTAGAAGTCTAAAAGTGGAATATATTACTGTGGTTAGATAAGGTATTCTCCATGTTATAGGACTTCCAACAGAGAATGGGTGGTGGTAAGTTTTTGTTATAGAGGGAATTTTTGTTTAGTTCTGAATTGGATTAGGACCTCTGAGGTCCTTACCAACTTTATAAGTCTACAATTTAAAGTCTTCAATAGACCGATCAATGAACATTTATTATCTATTCCCTGGGAACAAAAAAAGGACAAAAATCAAGCAATACTTCCCCTTAGAAAGCTTACCTTTTTTGCAGGGAGGGAGGAGGATAACTCATGTATACATAAGTCAATTCAAAATGCATGCAAATAAATTACAAATTTTATATGTATATTCTATATGCCCTAACTAACATCTATCAGCAGGATAATGGTCATAAGTATGCAGCAAATTAGTATATTTGGCCTATGTAAGTTCATCTGTTACGATGCAGAGACTGAGAGCACATTAAAATGATAGTAGCTAGCATTTATATATCTCTTTAAAGTTTGTGAAACACTTTTGAAATGTCTTATTTGGTTCTCACCACAACTCTAGTAGGTAGGTGTTATTATTATGATCTTTATACAGATAATAAAACTTAGATAGAGGGTAAGTTACTTGTCCAACGTCAACACAGCTAATAAGTGTACAAAGCTGGACTTGAAGTTAGGTTCTCCTGACTCCAGTTCCAGTGCCCTATGTACCACCTAGTTGCCTCTAGATAAAAGGACATGAGGGGAAAAAATGAATACCCAGATTTTACCCACTTTTCACATTCTTCTTTTTAGGCAAAATGGAGCCTTTGAACCAGAGATGGGCAACACACTGTAGTCTCATAATTATAGCAATAGTTAGATTGGAAAATACTCCATGGGGCAGTTCTGTGTGATTGTTATAGTTTTAAATTATAAATCAGGCACAGAGTGAGCACAGTCAAACTCTGTGTTGAATCATATATTAACTATTTGCTATGAATCTAGGATTCAGTGCCTACCCTTATTCATAGCATCAAAGTAAACAGCCTTGAGTGGCCAGATAGGAAAACCAACTAAGGAGAACATGATTGAGCCAAACAAAGCAGATTTGGAGAGTTTCAGGACAATAAAAGAAAGGCTGCATCATCAGCAGGAGAAGACAAAGGGGGCAAGATTAAACAAAATGTTTGAGTTTTTAAAATGCTTATTCAGTCAAGACAAGAGAATAGAAACCAATTTTATTTAAGTACTAACCCAGGAAAAGTATCTTTTGTTTAGGTCTTGCTCCTTTTTATCAGTATATATTCAATTGAAATTTAAAGCTCTTTAGTTATTTATTCCCTAGAGTTATTTTCATAATAGGATAATTTTAGATAAAATACAAAACAGAAACCTGAATACTGGATAATTTCCAACCATGTGAAGGACCACTGATTGACTGCTTACTTTTACAAAACAACATTATTGTGTAATTTCAAAGAGTCTGTAATCTATTGTTGATATTTCATCTTCTTTAGTCCAATGCATTTATAAAAATGTGAAAAAATCCAACTTCATTTTTTTCCCCCATATCTCCATCTACTGACAGGGGTTTCTACAGTCTTCCTCTTTTCATTGGTGACTATTCTTAGAACCACTGTTTTGGAAAGGACCCCAGAAATGCTTCACCTCCCTCTCACCTTAACTCTCTCCAGACTCTACCTCCTTCTCTCCTGTCAAATTGCCCCAAAGTAGTTAACCTTACTCCCCCACCACTTCCTAAGTGCCCTATAAATGTAGTCTTGTCCCCATTATAATGTGTGCTGCTTGAATGTGGGGACAATCTTGCTTGACTATATATGTATCCCCAGTGCTTAAAACAGTGCCTCACACACTAGGGTCTTAAATGCTTGATCTATATTTCACTACATAGGAAAATAAAGGTAAGATATTCAGTGACAGATATGGATTTTTCCACAGTTAATTATTATAAATAGTCCACAACTATATTATAGTCATATTGCTAGAAGGAACCTAAGGTCATCTGATTTAAACTTTTCATTTTACTTTTTGAGTAAGCAAGATCCCAGAGAGTCTGTGAGATGCCTAACACCATACAATGGTCAGTGACAAAGCTGGAATTAGAACGTAAATCTCATGATCCTCGGATCTTATGCCTATATGATTCACATGCAAGGAAGTTCCAGTTTAAGATTCAAGACACTTGGGAGTTTTCTTTAAAGATGTTTATTTTTCGTGATTTCTTTTGAATTCCTGAAATATTTATGACAAATAACAGAATCACTGAAGGTATAATGCAAGAGGATATTTCTTGAATTTAAAATAAAGTATAAATGATATATTTTCATTGTACTAATTTAATGCATTTTAAAGCACCTATTATGTGTGCTGGAGAAACTAATTAATTAGTCAATAAGAATGGATGAAACACCCACAAGGGCAGCTTCACATAATAGAGAGAGATTGTCTTTGGAACCAAAGAGATGGGCTAAAGTCTTCTCTCTGATAATGTCCTGACTGTGTGGCCATGGTCAAATTTCTTATCCCTAGAGTATTCTATACAGTTCTCTAAGATTCTGATTTGCAGTGAAGATACTAACCTTTATTATAAGAGGGAAAAAAGAAGTTCCCTCGATAGGAAAATGCCCATGACAATAAATTCATAGCCTCAGTAACGCTTCCTACGTTCCCAGCACTTTGAGATATGAACCGATCAATCAACAATAATTTATCAGGTGCTATGATATGTCAGATGTGTCAGACATTATGCTGAACAAAGAGAAAAAAATAGCCCCTGATCTCAGGAAGCTCTGTCCACCAAATATCCCTTTCTATAAAGGAAAGCATTTAACAATTGCCTGAAAGAAACTTTTGGAAAAACCACTGGCATCCAAATTCATGAGTAAGTAGAAGGTTTCTCTTCTTCATCCCTTTGATTGCTTGATTTCAGATCAAACCACAAAGAAGTCAGATATTAGCACATGATTGGCTTGATGTACAAGAAAAAAGCTAAAATCCCAAGTGAAAAATTTCCATCTCTTGCTTTTGGCTTTTTTTCAAGACTATTAAAGAAAAGAGTAATCACGATATTGAAGGAGTCATCTACATAATTTATGAAACTCTTTTCTGTACAAATGTCCTGGAAGCATGAAGTAAAATTGTACAATTACTATGGACATTTTCAAGTCCAAATTTTTTGGGGGGAAGAAGGAGACATGTTTAACATTAAAAGGAGAGAGGAGTGACCCTTATTAAATTCTCATGGCAGGCACTTATCTCTTCCTTTATCTCTGATAATTTGAATTCTATATTAAATGCTGCACATTTTTAATTAAGCTAAAGTAGTTTAATGTATCCAAGTGGAATTTAATGTAATAATCAACACCAACTCTATATCATGGCTTCTGAGAGCCAATGATGCCCACCAGCATTAAAATTAGAAATGTGACTGGTGAGTAAAGTTATGCATTTATTCAAGATCAGCATAGCCAATTCCATCATCAGGATAAGAATGAGACATTAGTTTCTGGATCTCCACTGTTAATGGCTTCCTTTGAAGATCAAAACTCTAAAGCTGGGAGGGATCCTAGAAATCATGCAACTCTCTCTTGTTACAGATAAAGAAATTCAGGCACATTGTGAGGGACAATTCACCCAAGGTCATGCAGATAGTTGGTAACCGAACTGGCAATCAGACCCAAGTGCTGTGACTCAAAATTCAGGGCTCTTTTCAATGCATCCTGGACCTGGCTTAATGCTTAATGCTTATGTGCTTGTAATGATTCTGTTACTGAGGTAGGACAAAGTGCTCATAACTGACCTGTACCCCTGTCCCAAACTACCGTACCTGTGCCTGGACTTGCTGCTGCATTTGTGTATGTATGTATGTGTGTTTGTGTGTATAAAAGCAACTCTCTATCACTACCAACAGAGAATCTGTGAAATGGCTTCGTTGTTAGCATTTGTACTTTCTGTTTACATTGGAATGAAACAAATGGCCGTATTTTAAATAATTCTAACTTCTAAAAGTGTGAATTTGAGTACATGTGACTATTTCATTGGATGCATTATTTATATTAATATGGACCTGCGGGGGTGGAGCCAAGATGGCGGTGTAGCAGCGGCAACATATCGCAGCTCTCACATAGCCACCCCAAAATACCCATAAAACAGGACTCTAAACCAATCCTAGAACTCCAAAACGCACACAAAGATACTTCCCACTAAAGTCAGCTCGGCTACAAGGAACCATATCAGCACTGCGAACAGAAACCAGCCTGCCCAGAAGCTGCGGCTGTGCCCCGGGGTGGCTGGATGGGAGGAGTGGAGGAGCCTCTCAGGTAAGCGGATTAGCAGCAGCTGCGAGTGGGAATTGCGAAAGGGGGAGATAAGCAGTCCGGCGAAAGGCCTCCAGAGCAGAAAAGCAAAAGGCAGAAGTTTTGCACCCGCCTCTGCTTTGTAGCTTCCCACCCACAGCCTGCAGACAGCAGGGGGACTTAGTGATTGTTTTCAGGCCAGTGCTCTCGGTTGAGCGGCCTGGATCCGGATCGCCGTCTTGGGCCTCCGTCTTGGAGTCTTTATTATCCAGTCAGC
>JAQQSU010013245.1:0-11709 GCA_028627135.1 Pseudochirops cupreus | reverse complement strand
TCTGTGGGGCTCTGCTTCCAGAAGGGAAAGCTCTGTCCCAAATCGCTGGGGTCCTCCCGGCTGCCGTAGCTCTTAGAAAGAGGCTGGGAACTCTTCCTATATACTTCCGGCTGACTGGATAATAAAGACTCCAAGACCGAGGCCCAAGACGGCTATCCGGATCTAAGCCACCCAACGCGAGAGCTCTGGCCTCAGAACAATCACTCAGTCCCCCTGCTGTCTGCAGGCCGCGGCGGGAAGCTGCAAAGCCGAGGCGGGTGCAAAACCTCTGCCTTTCACTTTTCCGCTCTGGAGGCCTTCTGGCCGGACTGCTTATCTCCCCCTTTCACAAATCCCATTCACAGCTGGCGCTAATCCGCTCACCTGAAGCTTCTCAGCTCATCCGCTCGTCCTGTCCAGCCGCCCCCGGGGCACAGCTGCGGCTTCAGGCCAGGCTGGTTTCGGTTTGCAGTGCTGATATGGTACCTCGTAGCCTAGGTGACTTTAGTGGGAAGTATCTCTGTGTGCGTTTTGGAGTCGATTGGTTTAGAGTCCTATTTTATGGGTATTTTGGGGTGGCTATGTGAGAGCTGCGATATGTTGCTGCTTCTACGCCGCCATCTTGGCTCCGCCCCCCAGCAATCACCTGTTGATTGATGGATGGGTTCGAAGAATCAACCAAGGGCTGGTTTTCTGATTCAGTCTTAGTGGATTTCCTCCCACAAGCACTTGTTTTTCTTATTCTAGATTATAATAGTAAGAAAGGCTGTAAGTCACCCCTCCTGCCTCCAACACAGCTGACTCCTTATTGCCCTAATACCTTGCTTTTATCTGGTGCTTTTCAATTTTCACATCTTTTACCTCCATTTGCTTTTTACAATTTACATCTTTTCAAGTCAGACCAGAGAGGGATTGTTATCACCATTTTATGGATAGGGTAAATGCATGAAAAAAACTGACAGATATTTCCTGTCTTCAAGAAGTTTATATTCTAGGGCAGCGGTTCTTCCTAATGCCCCGACCCTTTATATGTGGGCGTATCTGCATGTGGGCGGACTCACCTGGAGACGGATAGAGGAGCTGTGCCTCCGTTCCTAAGACCATCGGAAATATGTGTTTTCCGATGGTCTTAGGCGATCGTCCCCCAAAGGGGTCGCGAACCCACAGGTTGAGAATCACTGTTCTAGTGGGAGATTAAAAACATGTGCCCAAAATAAATAAATATATAATAAAATAACTATAAACATATACGTATGTGTGTATGTATGTATATGTGTGTATGTATGTATGTGTATGTATGTATGTGTGTATGTATGTGTGTATGTATGTATGTGTGTATGTATGTGCATGTATGTATGTGTGTATATGTATATATGTATGTATGTATGTGTGTATGTATGTATATGTGTATGTGTGTATGTATGTGTGTATGTGTATGTGTGTATGTATGTGCGTGTGTATGTGTGTTTATGTGTGTATGTATGTGTGTATGTGTGTATATGTGTATGTATGTATGTGTGTATGTATGTGTGTGTATGTATGTATATGTGTGTATGTGTGTATATATGTATGTATGTGTGTATGTGTGTATGCATGTATTGTGTATATATGCATGTGTGTATGTGTGTGTATGTATGAGTGTATGTATGTATGTACGTGTGTATGTACGTGTGTATGTATGTGTGTATGTATGTATGTATGTGTGTATGTATGTGTGTGTATGTGTGTATGTGTGTGTATGTGTGTGTATGTATGTGTGTGTGTATATGTATGTGTGTATGTATGTGTGTATGTGTGTATGTATGTGTGTATGTGTGTATATGTATGTGTGTATGTATGTGTGTATGTGTGTGTGCATGTGTGTGTGTATGTGTGTGTATGTATGTATATGTGTGTATGTGTGTGTGTGTATATGTATGTGTGTGTATGTATGTGTGTATGTATGTGTGTATGTGTGTGTATGTGTGTATGTGTGTGTGTATGTGTGTGTATATGTATGTGTGTATGTGTGTGTATGTGTGTATGTATGTATGTATGTGTGTGTGTGTGTATGTATGTATGTGTGTGTGTATGTATGTATATGGAGTAACTGCAGGCAATCCAAGGTCAGGATGAAGCCATGTGTGGAAACAGGAGTTCATGAGAGCGTTCATCATCATCGTCCTCATTACTTTATTTCTTTGTGTCTCCAGCTCTTAGTACAGTGCAGGGACCATGGTAGGCATTTAATAAATGGCTTATTAACCTGTTAAATGACGACTCCAACTTCTGTGATGCTTTAGTATTTACAAAGCATTTTCTATTTTTGACCCCAACACCTTCCCCTATTGAAATGTGAGTTTCTTGAGGGCAGAGATTGTCTCCCTTTTTATTTGTTTTTATCTCCGTTGTTTGGAGCGGCTAAGTGACGAAGTGCGTAGAGTGTGGGGCCTGAAGTCAGGAAGACTCATCTTTCTGAGTCCAAATCTGGTCTCAGACAAGCACTAGCTGTGTGACTCTGGGTGAGTCACTTCACCCTGTTTCGCTCAGTTTTCCTGTCTGTAAAATGAGCTGGAGAAGGAAATGGCAAACCACTCCAGTATCTTTGCCAAGAAAACCCGAAGTGGGGTCACAAAGAGCCAGACGTGACTGAAATGGCTCAACAGCAGCAGCAGCAACAACAACTAGGTGCTTAATATTTTAAATTATTTATTCATTTTTGAGTGAGAATACTGAGGATCAAAATGGAAAATGACTTTCCCGTGACGATCATTTAGCATGTAATTTATGACAGAGTTGGAGCTCCCACCTCTGGCTTCTGACCCTAAAGCCAGTGTTTTCCCCATTATGTCACAAATAGCATGGGGCATATAACATCAGATACTGTGTCTGAAATATAGGGTACATGGAGGGGAATGGTGTGCCTGGAGGTTAGAGGAGTAGGTTGGAGTTAGCTTGTCTAGCATATTGCCTTTGAGGAGTCATACTGCATTTAGCTGGCTGAGGGAAGCCACAGAAATTTCATTTTTTATTGTTACTGGGTTTTTTGTTTGTGTCTGTCTAGAAGAAAATTCCCTTGCACATGGGGAAGAAGAATTGGGCATGTGTATAAAGAATGCCTAGGACAGGAGACAGACTCAGTGTAGGAAGCCCAGTTCACAGGATGCTGGAGAGGTACAAGTCATAGATTTAGACCTGCTTAGTCCAACCCTTCATTTTAAAGATGAAGAGCCTGCGTCATGAACCGAAATTGCTTTAAGGTGATACAGATGGCACTTGACAGATACAGGATTCAAACCCAGGCTCTCTAATTTCTAATCTGGGGTTCCTCCTGCTCTGCCATGAGGCCTGATAGAATTTAAGTCAGATATGGAAAGGTAGGGCAGCATGGTTAGATGGTGACCTTGGAGAATCTGTCATAATTGACAGTTATGGATGACCCTTCACAGTTGGCATTTGGGCTTAGTCTTTGAGCAAGAGAAAAAGGGAGCTTGTTCTATAAAGTCTGTCTGAAGCCTCAAACTTCTATGTCTCTAGTATTTTAGAGTCATAAGACTTGGAGGTTGAAGGGACCTTAAAGAAATAATCCGGTTGAGAAATAATCCGGTTTAATTTAATTTTTCAGAGCACAACTGATAGGTATGTAAGTAGGTTGGTAGGTATGGAGATGATTATTAGATAGTTAGATAGATAGATAGATAGATAGATAGATAGATAGATAGATAGATAGATAGAGTGAGTGAGCATTTATTGACTATATGCCAAAAACTCTGCCAAATACTGGAAATACAAATACAGAGCAAAAAAATAAAGAAAAATGAAAAGATGGCCCATACCCTCAGAGATATTCTAATTCCTTCTAGTAAAGGAAGACATCTAAAAGAGATGTGGAAGGGGTGAGGATGAAAATGGGTCAGAGGGACATTGTGGAAAAATCTGGAGCCAGGAGAGAAGTGAGTATAAAAGGTCTGGGAACTTCTTTAAATGATAGTTCAGGATACCAATTGAAGGAGGGAGTCACAAGCCTGAGACATCTCCCAAGATGAGGAGGCTATTAGGTCAGAGATGGAAAAGTCCAGAGAGCCAAGAGCAGAGCTAAGAGTACTGAGTTCTAGATTGTTTAAGTGTTCTACCTAGGGTTATGTAGCAGAAATGACTTGATGCATTGGATAGAGTATTGGCCTTAGACTCAGGAAGACCTGAATTTAAGTCCCATTTATGTTTATTGGGGTCGTGATGATGGGCAAGTCACTTAAGGTATCTGAGCTTTAGGCAATTCTCCAATACCACAAATTTTGGAAAGATTGTAATGAGCATTTTGTTGAAGAGGGTCATATATGAATTGAACAAAAGAATAAAAAATAAAAAAGAGGGAGGGAGAGATGGAGGAAGGAGAAAGGGAAGAAGGAAGGAAAGAAGAAATCAGTTTTTACTGTGTATAAAGCACTGCTAATAACTGAGGATATTTTAATGAGATATCCCCTGTTATCAAAGGCCGAACATTCTAATTTTGGAGACCAGGATTCTGAGGATGGTGGGGAGTAAAAATCACAGCTCCTTGATGTATAGTGGCAAATATCTGGAACCCAAACTCTCATTTTTCAAATACTCTATTTCTTCTACTTATATCTCACCACCTCTCATTTTTCTAAGTTTTCAATAGACATCTCCTTAGGAGGTCCCAGTTCTTAGCCACTATAAACATCTCGGTGTGCTCTCTCCTTTTAGTTTTACCCGATGCTTGAAATTAAGCCTTCCCTCTGTTATGGATGAAAAATGCTAGTGGACAAGTACACTCATTTACCTTTATAAATTCTACATAAATGAGACTATATTATGCCTCCCAGTGGATTGAAGGAAGGTACAGGTGATGCTAAAGGCTAAATAGACCATCTGTCTTCTCCTTGGCTTTCACAAATGTGGATCCCTCCCTGCTGGTGGGGAAGCCACCAGTCTATGGATAAATATGCACTCATCACCCCTTCCTACAAATCACTGCTAAATTCTACTGACAGCCCTCCTCCATATTCTTTGGAAGGGAGCTCAATAAAGATCAGACTAGCTGTCCTCCTTTCCTCAAAGTGGGGGTGATGGAGCTGCAGCACACTTAGACTGGAGTCCAGTGGAGGAATTCCCTATGTCTATCTCACTGTAGTCTTCTGTTCCTCTCTTCTTTGTTCTATGAATGGACAGTTACTTATCTCCTACTATTTGTAAGACATCTTTTCAATCATCCACTCAACTTTTTAACAAATACTTATTTAGCACCTACTGTTTGTAAAGTATTGATCATCCCTTCCTTCCTCCCTCTCTCCATTCATTGATCCATCCAACCATCCCTTCCACAAACATTTAATGAATACCTATTATTTCTTAAACATCCAGCTATTTAAGAAGCACATGTTGAAAACCTGCTATTTATAAGACATGAATCCATTCATTCATCAAGCATTTATTGAGCACCTACTGTGTATAATATATCCATCTATCAGTTTCTTTTTCAAAAGTCACCCATTTTAGAATCTATTGTTTGTAAGACATTTATCCACCCACCCGTCATGCATCTATCCCTTAGATGAGCTCTTATTAAGTACTTACTGTTTGTAATAGATTCAATCCTCCAGGATCCATTCTTTCCATGCATTTATAGAGTACCTATAGGGCATCTATCCATTCACCATCTATCCATCTACCACCCAGCTATTAAATAACTGTTGTCTTTAAGATATGTATCCATCTATCTAGCCATTCCTCAGCATGCTCTTATTAAGTTGCTACCATATGCAAGACATTTACCCATTCTTTTAGTTTGTCTTCCAATAAACACTTGTTGAATACCTATTATTCATGAGACATTCATCCATTTCTTCAATATATACTTATTGAATGGTTATATCATACAAGATTTGCATTCATGTTTAAGGCATGTATTAAGCATTAGTTGAATGCAGCATACTGCTAGAAGCCTGAGAGGGATGTCAAGTTTAGGTAAAATAGTTCTTGATGGAACTCACCATTTAACTTTGGCAAGGAGTGAAAGTTATGGAGAGTATTTGAACAAACTCGATTCATCTACTAAGAGTTTTTATTTCCCTTTCAGAGAGGCACAATCAGAGTAAAAACATGCAGAATGTCCACCAATACATGGAATCAAAAAGGCATTAGATGTGGGATCCCAAAAATAATGTATTGCAATTATCCCAAGACTTTACAAAGAATATTCTTCACAACAGCTTGCTAGGACAGTAGCACAATCATTAGCGCTCCTCTCCCCGTTTTTTTTTTTTCCTAGAAGCGGAAATGAGACCCAGGAAAGTAAAATGGCTTGCCCCTGGTCACACAGCTAATAAGTACAAGAGCAAAAACTAAAACTCGGGCCTGCTCATTGTTTGGTATATTGGGTAACACATTTTAAGAACAGTGCTGATAAACTGGAATGAGTCTGAAAAACAACAACCAAGACAATGTGAGGACTAGAAACCATTTCACACAAGAATGAGTTAATTTGAAACTAATGATGTTTGGTCCCAAGAAGAGTAGACTTGGGGCTTATGGAAGCTGTGTTCAGCTAGTTAAGGGCTGATGTGTAAATGAGGGATCACGTGGCCTCAGGAACTAGTGGCAGGAGCTAAGCATTGTTCAAAGGATGGTTTTGGCTTAATATAAGGACATGTTTCCTAACAACCAGCACTGTACGAAAGGGAAATCTGCAATCTCAGGAGATAATTAGTTCCCTATAACCAAAGACTTTGAATTGCAGATGACTAAGATGAATACCAGTAGAGGTTGGGCAGGATAGCCTCTGAGGCTTCTTGTAACTCTGAGATTCCAAAATGTTTTGACTCTGTGTGCAGGACTCTTTCCGTTTCATCACTTAGAACCAGAAACAGACCATAGTCCTCACCTGTCCATTTTATGTATCAGAAGATTAAGTTCCAGAGAGGCAATGTATTCAAAGGTTTATGTACGGAGTCCAGACCAAAAGCCAGAGCTCCTTAATACCTATTCACATTTCTAAAATAATAATAATGCTAAATAGCATTTGCATGGCACGTTAAGATTTTCAAAGATTTGTAAATACGTCAACTCATTTGATGTTTATACAATGCTGTAAGGTAGGTATTACTATTATCCCTTTTTACAGATGAGGAAACTGAGGCAGAGATTAAGTGACTCCCTAGGGTCACACAGCTAGTGTCAGAAATAGGATTCAGACTCAGGAATCGATGCCTCCAAGTCCAACACTCTATCCTTTGTGCAGCCGTAGTTCAACCTCTGTGTTTTTCCCCATTGAGATTTCCTTTTATTTGCCCTCCGTTTAGACATTTGGAAAGAATAACCCAACTCCCAGTGGTACATAAACACTGGTGTGGCGCTCCTGGGCCGTAGCTGGTGGTTTTTGCTTTTGTTTTATTTTGTTTGTGGTTGTGGTTGTGGTTGTTGTGGTTTTCCCATAGAAGTTGTTTCAGGAAGTCAATCGATACATTTATTGAGCAAGTACTCAGTTGGGGACCCTGTGCCAAGTACCTTGGAAACAAACAAGCAAAAAAATAAGGAAATCCTTTGCCTCAGGGGGCTTCTATTTTCCTGATATGGGTAGGAAACATGTACACACACAAATTCAAAATATATACAAAAGAGGCAAGGAAAGAAGGGACTAAGCATTTATAGAGGACCTACGATGGGCCAGGTGCTGTGCTATTACAAATGCTGTCTCATTTGATAATAATAAAGCAAAGATCCTAAACTCTCCTGCTATTTCTTTCCCTCCTCCTCCTCTGCCCCCACAGACGGAACCCTCTCCACTTCCATCTCATTGCTGATGCTATTGCCAAGCAGATCCTGGCCACACTCTTCCAGACATGGATGGTGCCCGCTGTACGAGTGGACTTCTATGATGCTGATGAACTGAAGGTAAAGGGCAGGAATGGGAGAGGAGCAGGATGTGCCTTGGTGCTATATTCAGGGAGCCTAGTTTCCTCATTGATTTTGCAGGACTGATACAGTAAGCTCAACTAATCATTGAGAACGCTTAGCTGTCCAATCAAGATTTTGTCTTGGCTTAGTTAGAAATGCTTTTGCTACTCTAACTACTCCTCTGATGATCAAGAGGCATTTCTGTATTCTTTTTTTCAAGAAATTATTTATTTTTAATATTTCTTCTTTTTAAATTTTGGGTTCCAGACTCTCTCTCTCCCCTTCCCACCCCTCACTCACTCACTTAGAAGGCAAGCAAAGTATCAGTTACACAGGTGAAATCATGCAGAGCATATTTCCTATTTGTCATATCGCAGAAAAGCAAGAAAAATAACCAAAGAAAGAAAATTTCCCTTCAGTTTACACTCAGAGTTCATGAGTTCTCTCTCTGGAGGCAGACAACATTTGCTGTCATGAGTCCTCTAGAACTGTCGTGGATGACTGCGTTAATCAGAGTAACCACATCTTTCAAAGCTGGTCATCACTGCAATATTTCTGTTACCGTGCACAATAACCTACCATCTCTTCTCACTTTACTTTGAGTCCGTTTGTAGAGGTATCGCCTGGGTTTTTTTGTTTGTTTACTTTGTTTTCTTCTGAAGCCACCCTCTGGGTTATTTCTTAGAGCTCAATAGTATTCCATGACAATGACATGCCCCAGCTTGGTCAGCCATTACCCAACTGATGAACATCCTCTCAATTTCCAATTCTTTGCCTTCACAAAAAGAATTGCTATAATTTTTTTGTACACATAGTTTTTTTTTTTCCTTTTCTTTGACCTCTATGGAGTACAGTTTTATAGCTTTTTGGACATAGTTTCAAAATTGTGCTACAGAATGATTGGACCAGTTCCCAACTCCACCAATAGTTTATTGGTGTACCTCTTTTCCTACATTCCCTCTCGCATTTGTCACTTATGATGGGTGTGAGGTGGTACCTCAGAGTTGTTTTAATTTGTCTTTCTCTAATCCAGTGGTTCTCAACCTGTGGGTCGCAACCCCTTTGGGGGTCAAACGGGGTCACCTAAGACCTTCAGAAAACACATATGTCCAAGGGTCTTAGGAACTGAGGCATCGCTCCTTTATCTGTGTGCGTGTGGGTCCGCCCACATACAAGTATTAAAGGGTCGCGGCATTAGGAAGATTGAGAACCACTGCTCTAATCAATAGTGATTTAGAGCATTTTTCATATAATTATAGATACCTTTGATTTTCTCTTCTTAAAACTGCCTGTCTAGATCTTTTCACCATTTATCAATGGGAAATGGTTCTTAATTTTATAAATTTAATTCAGTTTGCTATCTATTGAGAAATGAGGCCGTCATCAGAGAAATTTACTTGTAATTTTTTTTTCATATTTCTTTATTGTTTGTGGTACCTTTTTAGCAAAATGTAGTTTATCTGCTTATCTATTTTAATTAGGTCCGTGTTTGCTTTTGCTTTGTCTGAGGTCTTGATTGCTACTCCTCGCTTTTTCACTTCAGTTGAAGTATAATGGATTCTTTGGTCCTTTATTTTAACTGTGTCTTTCTGCTTAAAATGTGTCTCTTATAAAAACCGTAATGTTGGATTCTCATTTCTAATTCATCCTGCGATCTGCTTCTGTTTTATGGGTAAGGTCATCTCATTCACATTCAATTATGATTGATAACTGTGTATTTCCCTTTATCCCATTTTGTTCTATTTATCCTTCTTTCTCTCTTTTTATCCTCTGCTACCTTAAAAGTCTCTTTTACTTCTGACTATTCCCTCCCTTAATCCAGGCTTACTTTTATCATCCCTCCTTCCCCAATATTTCTTATCCCCTTCCCTTCCTATTTCCCTTTTGAATAAGATAGATTTTGTACCCAGCTAAATGTGTGTATATGTATGTATATATGAGCACATATATATACATACACATATGTGTGTATATATACATACATATAATGTGTCTGTATGTATGTATGTGTATGTGTGTGTATATGTATATATGTGTGTGTGTGTGTATATATATATTCTCCTCTTTGAACCTATTTTAATGAGAGTGAGGTTCGAGCATTGCCCCCCATTTCTCCTCCATTATAAAAGTTCTTCCTTGTGTACCTCTTTTACGTGAGAAAATTCCCCCTATTTTAGCTCTCCTTCCCCCTTCTCCCGCTGCGTCCCTCTGTCTCACTCCATTATTTTAAGAGGTCATCCCAATATTATTAACTCATACCCATGCCTTCTGTCCATGTAAATTCCTTCTAACTGCCTTACTAATGGTAAAGTTCTTGTGACTTCTGTGTATAATCTTACCATATAGAAATGTATACGGTTTAACTTGACTGAATCCCTAATCCTAATGCTAACCCTAACCCTAACCGTTTTTGGAGGGGGAAGGTTACTCTTTAATGTTTACCTTTCTATGTTTCTCTTGTGTCCTGTCTTTTAATATCAAATTTTATATTTAGCTCTGATCTTTTTCATAAAGAATATTCAAAAGTCCTTTGTTTAATTAAATGTGTTTTCCTCAGTTTTGCTGTGTAGGTTACTCTTGGTTTTTATCTTAGCTCCTTTTTTTTTCAGAATATCATTTTCCAAGCCCTCTGCTTCTTTAATGTGAAAGCTGCTAAGTCTTGTGTGAGCCTGACTGTTACTCTATGGTGCTTGAATTGTGTTTTTCTGCTTTGAAATACTTTGTCTTTGACCTGGCAGCTCTGGAATATGGCTATAATATTCCTGGGAGTTTTCATTTTGGGATCCCTTTCAGGAGGTGATTGGTGGATTCTTTCAATTTCTGTTTTACCCACTGGATCTAAGATATAAGGCAGTCTTTCTTGATAATTTCTTCAAATATGGTGTCTATTTTTTTTTCTTTGATAGTGGCTTTCAGGTAGTTCAATAATTCTTAAATTATGTCTCCTCAATCTTTTTTTTTTCAGTCAGGTTGTTGACTCTCTTATCATGATTTTCTTGCCTGATTCTCATTTCTCTCCCCAATTTTTCCTCTACTTCTCTTATTTGGTTATCAAATTCCTTTTTAAGCTTCTCTATGGCCTCTATCCACTTCATATTTTTCTTGGAAGCTTTTGGTGTGGGAGTTCTGACTGTGTTGTCTTCCTCTTGTTCCATGCTTTGATCCTTTTTGTCCCCAAAAAAGGAATCTAAAGTTGGATTGCTGAGCTTGGTTTGCTTCCTTTGCCTGCTCATGTTGCCAGTCAATTAACTTGACTTTTGAGGTCTTTGCTGCAGTAGAACTCTGCTTCCAGAGGGAAGAGCTTTGTTCCAAATCACTGGGGTTTTCACAGCTGTCAGAGCTATTACGAGGCTGCCTTCTCTACAGCCCCCACCAGCTTTGGCTCACTGATCACACACCTCAGGACCACCACTCAAGACCCGATCCAGTCAGGTTAAGGCAAGAGTACTTAGCCTCTGAATGTTTGCTTGGCCCCCCTGAAATCTGCAGGCCAGGAGCTCTGAAGCAGCCACATGGAGGCAACTGCAGGGCCACCACTTCTGCCGCTTCTGGCTCTGGGGGCAGAGGGCCGGCCCCACTCCTCCATCCCCCCAAATTCAGCTGAGTTCCACTGACTTTTCACTTTGTCTTTGGCATTTATGGGTTGATAATTCTAGAAACAGCCACAGCTGCTGGTGATCCACTCTACCAAAAGCTCTAGCTGGGCTGGGCTGGCTGCCCTGGGGCTAACACTGCAGGGCTGGGCTTGGCTCCCAGAGCTCTGTGCCGAACCCTTCCTGTTCACCTGCCAGGCTGCCTTCAGTGGGAGCTTTGTTTTTATTTCTCTGTACTTTT
>JAQQSU010013244.1:0-11709 GCA_028627135.1 Pseudochirops cupreus | reverse complement strand
TTATATCAGTTCTTTCTCTGGATTCCTATAGCATCTTTCTACATATGTCCTTTATGGTTAATTTGGGTATTTATAATATTCAAAATAACTTACTTGCTCAAAGTCATTCTTAAGATACTATTGCTGTTACTATATACAATGTTCTCTTGGTTCTGCTCATTTTGCTTTTCATGTTTTGTGCAAAACATTCCATGTTTTTCTAAAATTACTGAGCTCCTCATTTCTAATAGAACAGTAGGAGGAATACTCTTACTAGAAGTAGTAGTAGTAGTAGTAGCAGTAGTAGTAGTAGTAATAGTAGTAGTAGTAGTAGTAGTAGGATTAATAGTAGTAGCAATGGGAAGAGTAATAATACTTGCATAGTAATAGGAGGAGGAGAAGGAGGACAAGGAGGAGAGGGGTGGCAGCAGTAGTAGCAGTAACTTCTGCTGCTTTTGGTTCATTTCAGAAAATTTGCCTAAGTCAGAAAGAGGTCTTATGTTTGGAACACATAAATTTAGTCAACTTTCTATTTTTCGTATGTGTATTTCAGTATATGAAGCTTTGATGGTGGGATTGGAGGTCAAGTAAGGAAAAACAGTGTCAGAATCCTCACATAATAATTCAGGTGACTGTGGTATAGGGAAAAGTAATAACTCTGAAGAAGCTTTGGAGAAAGTTTCAAAATCTAGCCAACTGGTTCTAAAAATTTTGGATTTTTAGCCCAAAAGTTATCTTAATTTTTGGATTTTGCAAAGAGGCAAAATCTGGCTTTAAAAATCAATAAGACTTTAAAAGAGGTGTTATAGGGTCTTGAGGAATAAGCAGAAAAATGTACAGCAAGCTCCTTCTTTCCCCTGACTCCCCAAACCCTCAAATAGACTTAGAAACTCTATCAGACCAAATGTAAATGGAGATATGCAAGGAAAAGGTATAATGAGTCATTTTTCCAGCCCAGGTTGGTGCAGGGGGATCTGTGGACACTGGAGACAGGGTCTGTCTAGGATTCAGGGAAAGGTAGGACACCAGCACAAGACAAGGTCCTATACCCATGCCAGGACATCACCATGGGAGTAGGTGCCAACTGGCAACTTTGTCACCCACTACCTAGCTCCAGGCCAGAGATCCAGGGTGGACTAAGGAAGGTGCCCACAAAGGGTGTTTTGGGGTGAGAAGCAATCCAAAGTCCCTAGACGGTGTACAGAGAAGCAAGTTTACAAATAAGAGGCACTGAGGTTACTCAGATCCCAGAAGCAAAGTAGGATCTCATTTCCAGCTTCTTCTAGCTCAGTCTGACGCCTACAGAGAAATAACCAACACAGGAATTCCAGGCCAAAGGATAACCTGCAGTTCTGTCATTTTGATCCTACAGAGGTTCCTAGCTAGCTGATCGTGACTGGGTCCAGCCAGCATTTTACCATTATTGTTGTTCAATCATTGTCAGTTGTGTCCAACTCTTCATGACCCCAAATTCTATGACTGTTTATCTAGATGCACAACAGTAAGCCTTTGATACCTATATAGGCCAAAGGAGTATTATTAAAGTATTAATATCCTTAATATACTACCTGCTTATCCTAAAGAGGTATAGCTTTAAACTGACATATAAAAGTTGTATATTGACATACACACATATGAAAAAGTAACTCATGGTAGATGTCGTAGTAAGCACCTATGATTGTAGGGAGGCTGAAGCTGACAGATTTCTAGAGCTCAGGAACTCTGAGTTTCATTAGGCTACGTTGATTGTGTATCCAAACTGTTTGGCGTTAATGTGGTAATCCTCCCAAGAATGAGGAGCCACCAGGTTGTCAAAGGAAGAGCAAACAGTCTCCGGGTCAGAACAGATCAGGTCAAATTTCTTGTGCCTATCAGTAGAGGGGCTGGATCCATGAGTAGTCTCTTCACTTCCAGGCAAGATGGGGACACCCAGTCTTTAAAAAAAAATCTAGTTTCTCTCATCTAATGTGGGAGAGGGCAGAGATCAGCAAAGGGATGAATGGAAACAAATTATATCTAAACAGGTGATATTAGTTTGAAAAACAAGTTCTAACTAGTTTAGCCAAGTTACTGAATTCCAGTTCTGTATTAAATATCTTCCTTCCTTCCTTCCTTCCTTTCTTCCTTCTTGCCTTTCTCTCTTCTTCATTTTGCATTTGCATTTGGCAAAGGTATATTTCTGAAGGTAATTATGCCACATGGTGCATGTGAGTGATTATCTTAGTTTGTACATCAGATGATCTTCTGCATGTCTTCTATGAGTGCTAGGATAGCACTGTAAAAATACTGGGTTCTAAGTTCAGCAGCCTGGATAATTATTAGCAAAAAAAAAAAGACTGGCAATTTACCTAATAACTTTATTACAAATGCAAGGGTTATTTGGCATATATAATGCTGAGTGGAAAAATAACTGAGTTTAGATGATCAAGAAAGATTCCACTCTTACAAAACTAAGTGGGAAAAAATCGAGAGGTTGTTCTTTCTCATCCAATTGGCAACTATGTTTAGAAGTGTACTTCGAGACACCTGTTCAGGATTATATATGGTATTAATTATGAATTTTTAGTTTGGATTCAATGTAAAAGTGACTCAACTCACCTGGATTCTTTGTTATTTTCAAAATGAACCAGAGGATCACAGAGTAACATCTCTTGGAATTCATCCACTCTCTCCTCAGGTAGCCACAACATTAGTTCAAGGCTCTCATCACTTTTCACCTGGATTATTATATTATATGATACATAATATATATATTATATCATCATATATTGTATGTATTATATTATATATTATCATATATTATATTATATCATTATCATATATCATATTATATCATATTTTGTTATATTATAGCCTCCTAATTAGATTTCCTATCTTTAATATCTCTTTATTTCAATCTATCCTCCACACAGCTGATAGATGGCAGGTAGGCAGGTAGTTAGGTAGGTAGGTAGATAGATAACTAGAAAGAACATTTATTTACTTTCTATGATTTATTAACTAACTATGTGTCTGATGTGTCAGGCACTCTGCTAAGTGCTAGGGATACAAAAACAGGAAAACAAGAAGATTTCTATCCTCAAAGAGCCCACATCTGATGGGGAAGAAAAAATACAAAGAGGAGCTGGAAAGAGATGAGAAAGGAAGAAGGTGAGAGGGAATTTAAACCATAGAGATATAAAGGATAGTAGCTAATTAATATAGGCAATAATCTTGCTACGGAATTCTATCTCTAAATTACCTCACCATGGCAAGAAAGTTAGTCTTGGGCTACTTGTTCAAATGAGGATCAGAGGCCTTTGATTCCTTATAGTTTTTTCCTTGATATTCTTTTTTTTGTCTTTTTGGAGAGGGGAAGGCAGGGTAATTGGGGTTAAGTGACTTGCCCAAGGTCACATGGCTAGTAAGTGTTAAGTGTCTGAGGCCTGATTTGAACTTGGGTCCTCCTGATTCCAGAGCCAGTGCTCTATTGACTGTGCCACCTAGCCATGCCCCCTCCCTTAATATTCTATATAAGAATGTTGTCAACTTCTATAGAGGAAAGGATTAAATTTCTAATACATAAAGATTCTAACTAAAGGGGAAAATGCCTTACTCAATAGTAGAACTATGTAAAAGTGTGTGTATGCCTGCGTGCATTCTCTAATAAGCAATACCAATCCATTTACATTGTGAAGAAGAGGGATGGCATTTGCTTTTACAAATTTCTAAGAAGCAAACATTTTCTTGTACACATCATAAGAAAGGTCACAGAAACACAAATTAGACATAATAAAATTAATTGTGTCAGTTATTGGTTAAGGAATCCTAGAAAATGGTCTTCTAAAACTAAATCATGTTCTAAAGGTCACATCAGGAAAGGAAGCTCTCAGCTCGTGACCCTTCCAATCAGAGTTGTAAAAAAATGGTAATTGTTCAGTCATTTCAGTCGTGCTTGATTCTTTGTGACCCCATGTGAAAGAATGGTGATACTTAAGTGATGGCTTTTAGCCCCTTGGGGTCTTTTTGTTGTGTGATCTGCAGTATCCCATGATCTATTTCCATAAATAAGTCAATGATATCTGATCCTGCACAATTCATGTGACTCTTTGAGTCGATGGTGAATAAAGATGTGATTCTACACTTGTAAACTTTGTTAAAAACACCCTGTGTGTGGTCAGGTGTCACATTTATGTTGAAGGGTCCAATGACAAGACATCAAATGGTCTAGGTCACAGGAGTGGGGAACCTGCAGCCTTGAGGCCAGCTGTGGCCATCTAGGTCCTTAAGGGTGGTCCTTTGACTGAATCCAAACTTCACAGAACAAATCCACTTAGTAAAAGTATTTGTTCTTTAAAAACTTGGACTCACTCAAAAGGCCGCACCCAAGGACCTAAAAGGCCACATGTGACCCCAAGGCTGCAGGTTCCCCCTCCCTGGTAGGAAATAGAAGAACTATTTGGAACTCTTGCAGGCATCATCCCTGAGTAATTGTTATTTTTGCAGACATTAGAATATATTTACTTTCGATTTATACCATCTCCCCAGTGCTTGATGACTTTTCATTAAAGAATAATTAAACAACCCAATATATACCCACAGTGACCCTTCCTAACCAAGAATTGATGGCTTGTTGTAGAGCATAAAGTTGAGGACTTGCCTTTGATTCAAAGACTTAAAAAAAGACAAGTTGTGGATCTTAGTATCCTCTGACTTTGATAGAAATTCAGCAGTAAGCTGAAAGCATTTTGGAAATAACAGGGTATGAAGGTTTGCAGAGCAAAAAAAAAAGTTTGCATATGTTTCTAGACTCCACAAGTACCACCAAATCAGACAATTAACTTCAGGCTTTATTTACCTGATTTGAAAGCAAACTACATTTTCCTTCCACATTAGTGGTTTTTGTGTCTTCTCTTTGTCTGTTTCTATCATTTCTGCCACTGTTTGTAAATAAATATGTCTCATGTTTTGGATGTATGTTGTCCCTATAAGTAGACAGGATAAAAGGGATAGTAGACTTTCATTTGGTTTTATATTCTTCATTAAAGGAAGGGTCCCAGTAAATATAATTGGGGCACTTAATCATGCTTTGATAAAAGTCACCAATCATTAGGGAAATATTGTGAATGGAAAGTATTTTCTAATATCTCTAAAATAATAATTAGTCAGGAATGGTACCTGTGTGCAGCAGTTTACGGTATTCACAGAATCTCCCAAATTTAATTCATTACAAGTTGGTAGATCTTTGAACAAATGTGCATTTTGTATATTTGGGTGTGTATGCTTTTATATATATAAATACACACACACACACACACACACACACACACACACACATACACACACCCACCCACACACACAAAGAGACATATATCACATATAAGGTTGCAATAGTCTGTTGGCCTCATTTTTTTTTGTTTCCCCAATCCATCCTTCATGATCTTTCCATTCCTCTGCTCAAAAACAAATAAATAACTTTCACTGGTTCCCTATTGCTTATAAGAAAAAAAAATATAAATGCCCTGGCTAGCATTTAAATATCTCCACACACTGGTCTCAACTTATGGTTCCAGCTGTGTTTCATGCTAGTTGCCTTCATAGACTCTATGTTTCAGCTAAGCTGTTTCCTGACCTTGTCCTATAATCTTTTCCTTCACATAACTTCATGGGATATTCCCAATTGCTGAACAAACTAACCTCCTCATCACTAATTATTGAAATTTCTTTGTTTCTTTAAGACCTCCAGATGAAAGTCACCCTGGGCAAGTCACATAACCTGTTTGATTCAGTGTCCTCAACTGCAAAATGGGGATTATAATAGTTTCTACCCCCAGAGTTGTTGTAAGGATTAAATGAGAGAATATTTGTAAAATTCTTAGTACAGTGCTTGGCACACAGTAGGCACTTAATAAATGCTTATTTCCTTCTTTCTCTAAATTTGTTATTACTTTGTTTCCATCACTCTTAGTTCAACAAACATTAATTAATCACTTACTTAAGAGCAAGGCTCTATGCTAGGTTCTGAGATTAAAAATGAAAAAGATAAAGAAGAACACAATTCTCACCCTCAAGAAGCTTACATTCTACCTTGTGTCATATTTATTTTTGTGCACTCCATAGCCACCCTATTAGATTATAAGCTCAAGAAACTTCTTTTTCATCCTTGTATTTCCAGCATCCATGACAGTGCCTTTACATAGTATTCCAATAGCCCATTCAATATTTCAGTGACTCATTTTTGTAGGTACTCCTTCCAAAGTATAGCCATCATCCCATCCATGCCTTTTAGTCCTGTGCTCCTCACTGATTTTCTCTAGTAATTCATCCAACATTCTAGAGGTCTTCCTCTATGTCTCCAAATATTATATACAAGAGCAGTATACATGCTGTTCATCTGTAATAACTCATTCTCACTCTCCCACCTGGATGCATTCCTTTAGACTTTTCCATCATGATCTCAGAACTAGATACCTTCCTTTCTCCTCCCCCCCCAACCACTCTTTTCAGCTTCCTTTTGTTTATTATCTTCCTTTATTAGATAGTAATATCCTTGAGAGTAGGGAACATCTTCCTTTTTTCATATTTGTATTCCCAGAGCTTAGTACAGTTCCTGGCACATGGTAGGTACTTAATAAATTTATTAACCCATTAACTCACTACATGACTGGTCCATCTTCCTTTACAGACATACATCTCTTTGATATCATCTTCCATTGCCATTCCTTGCACTTCGATAATCATTGATAACATACTTATACCCTTCATTAAATATGTCTATTAATTATTCTTTTGTGTCACCAGCACTTTGATTCTTTAGAGTTTGTGGTACTTTATGATTCAAAGACATATTGCATCCTCAGGATAACATTGGTATTAAAAAGAGCGGGGTTTGTTTCAGGGAGATGCTTGGCGTCTTTGAAAGTGCTACTCATTCTCACAAAGTGCAATCCAGTCTGCTTATTTCTTGTTGAATTATGGGTCCACTTCATTGTCCATCTGCAAGATCTCTGATGGGATAGCACAGGGGGATTTTTCATCAATTTGGATATCATAGTCTAGTTCTCTTCATCCACTTAGCTTTTTCTGTATGGATGGTTAGGATAACTTTTTAAAAATGACTATGGATCTCTCTTAGGAGACTGTATAATGCTCCTGCACTTGAAACACTCAATACAATGTCACCTCTCTATAAGGAATCACCCATCTATTTGGATTCTAAGCAGGACATTCTCTATGACAATAGTAGATTCCTCTGGTGAGCATATGCTTCATTGTTTTATGCCACGTTTGGTTTTAATAATCAGAGGAACATCAAGCAAAGTTATTTCTGCTGTTGTGTCTGTGAAGGAATTTTGTATTATCTTAGTATGTACACAAGAGATATCATGCTGGAAGAGGATATTTGAGGCTGCATTGTGCTCCACCCAATTATGTCCTTTAAAAAAATATTTTTTTAAAAAACACCAAACAATAGAATTTTGTATTATTTGCACTTTTCATTGTGTGACTATAAAAATGCAGTCTGCTATAGAATATCACTTGTAAAAGTCTATCTGTTCTTTTGTCATATAATCATGAAAGGTGCCCTCAATATATATGTAGATTATTCTCACAGAGTGATAAGAAATTAAGTACTGTAATTATTGATGCCCTCTATCCTTGATTTCCCCCTTTTATTTAATATCTTCTCTTCTTTCAGCTATCATAAATTAAGTACTAGCTGGCATCACAGGCTTGGATCATTATAGCTTACTGAGGAGCAACTGAGAATTAAAGTTTTCTAGTGTAGTCCAGGGATAGGATGGGGAAGGGGTGGCAATGAAAAACAAGTAGAAAATTTTTTACTTTATGTCTACATTAAGTTTTGCTAACTCATTTTTTAAATATGCTGTGGGAGCTTATTCTGTAAAGGAACATTAGTGAATTCTCTTATCCAAAATCTTTTATCATGACAATATTATTCTCATTATTTATCTTTAAAAAAATTATATTTCCCTTAATTTTTTTTCCTTTATACAGCTATAGAAGTATGAAAACATATATACATACATACTATATATAATATATGTGTGTGTGTGTGTACATATTGTGGAGAGGGAGGGAGGGGAAATTGAATCTGGCTGGTGGGGTATAGCAACATAGTCTATATATTTTTCTTTGTTTGCCAAATTGCATAGACTGTCTCTGTGTGGAACAGGAAGGAAAATAAGTCAGGTTTTAAGGGTAGTGAGTTATGTAATATACATAGGCCCAAAGTATTTGGGGGAATATGGTCTCAAAAGTATGGTGTGGAGGAACCAAGTGAAAGCACTCTTTGGAGAGCAGTTGAATAAAAAGAGAAATTGTGTCATTTTTGGCCCAAATTTCCTTTATGTATAACTGGCCTGGTTCAATCACTCTTTCCATTTTTGTCTTGTTTAGTGCTATTTCTACTCTCATGTATGTTGAGATGTTAGAATCCAAATATGCTGGCTCCACCAGTATTGATGGAGAAAATAATTTGTCACCAAAATTTTGACAACTCTTTCTTATTTTCATCTATTTACAAAGAGTATTTACTTTTTAAATGTTTATTCATTAAAATACCTGAAAAATAGTCAATCAGCCTTTGCTTGAAGACATTTAGTGAAGGGGGAACTGCCACCTCTTGAGAGAGTCCATACCATTTGGGGATAGTTCCAAATTTAGGAAGTCTTTCCTTATTTCAGCCTAATTATCAGTGCTTTTGTAACTTATACTTATCATTCCTACTTCTGTCCCGTGAGGCCTAACAGAACCAAGGCTCATGATATCCCTGCAAACACCTGAAGTGAGCTATCATACTCTACTGAAATCTTTTCTTCTCTAGGTTACTCGTTTCTACTTTTTTCACTCAGTCTTTATATGGCATCCTTTAAAGGCCCTTTCCCATTATGATCACCCTCCTTTGTATGTTCTCCAACTAATTGTCCTGCTACAGTGCCTATCAAAGGTATATGATAGGCTAAGTAAAATGACTAGCCATCCAAATGTATGTCAATTTAGACAATATGTCCTTTTCATCCACTTTATATTTCTTGTATGGATTACCAGACATTTGGTGGTTGTGAATCTCCTTGATAACATAATGTAGTATTCCTGGGGCTGAATATAATCATCATAATGAACATTTGGAGACCCTCACAATTTATATGGAATCTCTTCCATTTGGATTTTGTAAATTATATCCATAAGTCACTGGCAAATGCTTTTGTTTAACATATACCTCCCTGATTTATGCCTCAATTGATATTGATACAGGGATATCCTTGAATAAAGCTTCATCTACCAGAAATTTTGTATGATCTTAAGATATGCATAAGAGATACCCTATTGGGGGATTCTTTAAGTCTACATTTTACTCAATGGAGTAAAGTTATTTTTTGCACAATTTTCAATTGTCTCACTATAAAGACGAGGTTTGTTGAGAATCATAAGTTTGTTCCCTTCTCTTATTTTTATCTATGCCTAGAGTATTCTAATAATTATTTTATATGAATGAGAAATTAGGCATATGATTGTTAGTTACTGATGTCTTCTTGATCACTTTTTAAAAAGAATTAATAATACTCTATTTTTTCTGTGTTTTTTTTTTCAGAATATTCTCATCTTCAAAATAGCTTGAACATCTATTCTTGAGTAACTTTAAAGTTCCAGAATGGATTTTTTTTTCTGTATTTAGTCAAGTGTGGCCACCATTCCCATCTTCATCTTCTTAAGTTTGATCTCTACTTCTTCACATGGAACACTAGGTAGTGAAATTATAGATTTTCATCAATTATAAGAATAGGATGTTATAGAAATGCTGGAAAATCTGTACCATTTCACATTTATTTGTTACTCTCTTTCCAATTTCATCTGTAAATACTTTTTTTAAAATTAAAACTTTTATTTATTTTAGTTTACATCATTCATTTCCACGAAATTTTGAGTTACAAATTTTCTCCTCATCTTTCCCCTACCCACCACCCCAAAACAGCCATCCCATTGTATAACCCCTCCCCCAATCTATTCTCTCCTATGTCCTCCCCCCTCACCCCTCTGACTTTCCAGTAAGGCAGGATGGATCTCCCTACCACATGTAAATACTCTTAAGAAAACCTTGCCTGAATGAATCTCATGCAAAATTTTATGCAAGCATATTTTCCCTGTTTTGTGAGATAAATGAATGAAAAGGCATTTATTATGTGCCAAGAATTTTGCTAAGTACTAAGAATACACATAGAAAAGAAAGTCATTCCCTACAATCAAGGAGTTCACCTTCTAACTGGGAGCTACAGCAGGAAAATTCAGCTACAGGGCTTATGGAAAGGTCTAGTGGTCCTTAGTGTACAATAAAAAGATGGGTACCAATGCCCAGAGGTTCTTAGTGCATACTTTATCATATAAGATTCTATTTTACCAAAAAAAATTATACTTGATGACTTCCTGCTCATTGAGGAAGTGTGAGCCTGGAAATGTAAACAATTAGTATTAACTATTGATTCAATGATCAGAAATAAATGCAACTCATGAATTTATTTCACCAGTTCTTCTGGTTGGACTGTGAAATTGAATATCTTCAGTATATCTAAGGTCTTGATCTGAGCAAAAACCATGTTGTACATTCTTATTATGATAAGTTTATAACTATGTTAAGACCATCATTTCAAAGCCCAGATTAATTTCTTATAATGCCACCTCCTCAAATAATAGTAATTAACATTTATATAGTGCTTTGAGGTATACAAGGTACTTTACATACATTATCTCATTTAATCCTCGTAACAACCCTGTGAGATCAGTGCTATTATTATCTCCATTTTATGGGTCTTCTTGATGGTCCATAAACAAGATATTCCCTCTCTCAGCTCTGGGCATTTTCTCTGACTGTCTTCCATCCCTGGACTACTCACCCTCCTCATCTTTTAATCATTCCTATTTATCTTGCATATAGCTTGTTTGTATGTATTTTTTTGCTCATTTTCTCCCGCATTAGATTGTGAGCTTCTGGAGGGCAAGGACTGTCTTTTGACTCTTTTTGTATCCCAGCACTAAGCACACAGTAGGACCATAGTAAGGCATATAGTAGGGCTTATAGTAGGGACTTAATCAATGACTGATTTCATAGATGAGGAAACTGACAACGAATGAAAGATGTGATATGGCTCTCCAAGGACTATAAGTGTCTGAGACAGGACGCATACTGTATGCCCAGCAGTCTAATGAGTGAGCCACCTATCTGCCTTAAATAAAGAGCACAAGAGGGAAATTACACATCAAATGGTTCACAAAAAGAGGTTAGGAAAGATGATGACTTCATCAGAATTTCTTTAGCTCACTCTTACCACATTTTCTTTCATCTGTAAGAGGGAAAACATTTCAACTTGAACATGAAGAAAACTGGAGGCAGAACTCATGGTCTTCTCTCTATTCTGGGCCTTATGTAAACATCAGTGATTAATTGTATAAAAGTTGGAAGAGAAATCACAGCAACCTTTTCAAAAAGTTTTTGAAAGGTGAGCTGCTACAAAATCATAATCAGCTCAGGAAGATTTGGGTTCAAATCGAGACTCAGATCTTTAATTAGGGCTAGCCACTTAACCAGCCCTCTGCCTCAGTGTATCAGCAAGCACCCTAGCATACCTAGGGCGGCTACTAGCACAGGTTCTTAGATCTGCTTTTCTAAAGGAAAGCAACTCAAAGTGGGTTAACAATCTTACTTTAATCAATCAAATACCATTTACCTAGTTC
>JAQQSU010013243.1:0-11710 GCA_028627135.1 Pseudochirops cupreus | reverse complement strand
GGAGGGTTGATGGAAGTGCACACTTCTATAGAGGGACAGGGACAGGGCAGAGAGTGGATAGGAGGAGGGGCAGGATAGGAAGAAGGGACACATAATCAGACTCTCACAATATGCTCACTGTGGAGAGGTTCTGCATAATTACACATGTTCAGCCTGTATTTGATTGCTTGTCCTTCCAGTGGGGGTGGGTGTTGAGGGAGGAAGAGAAAGAATCTAGAATTTAAAGTTCTATAATAAAATGTTAAAAATATGTATGTGTGTGTGTGTGTATACATATATATGTATATATATGTATATATATAAGTATTTTTATTATTATTAACTACATCCAACTTCAACTTGAGATGCACAGGCAATGTGGTAGGGAGATCCATCCTGCCCTACCGGAAAGTCAGAGGGGTGAGGGGGGAAGACATAGGAGAGAATAGATTGGCGGAGGGGAGATACATTGGGATGGCTGTTTTGGGGCAGTGGGTAGGGGAAAGATGGGGAGAAAATTTGTAACTCAAAATTTCATGGAAATGAATGATGTAAACTAAAATTAAAGAAAAAAAAAAGATGTCAGCTTAAAAAGACCAAGGTCTCCCACTGTATCAAGGGCCATCTCTACTCATCCTGATTGATATCTGGCCACTAGATCCAGGTGGCTCTGGAAGAAAAAGTGAGGCTGGTGACTACACAGCACTCCCTCACTTAAATCTAATTCACTTGCATGTCATGGCATCACCTCTCTGAGGTTATGGTCCTCTTAGAGAATGAAGGACTGTAGTGGTAATTTAAATGAGAAGATCTTTCCCATCCATTAATAGGCCCATGTGACCTGCTTGAGTCATATGGAAGCCTGAGTCACATGAGACTGTGGTGGGAGGAGCTTGCTGAATGTGTAGAGCAGGAAGGGTGGAATAGAGCCCAGTGGAAGTTAGTGAGAGTAGTTAGAGCTGTAGGAGAGAGAGGAAGCAGGCAACGAGCTACTAGTGTTGTTTGTGGGAAGGCCCTACCTAGCAGGGGAAGGCTTGGGGATGGTGGTGCCCTCTTCAGTGCTATTGTGTATAGATTTCTTTGCTGCTATGATGGCTTTGGCTTTTTTGTGTTGGGATTTGGCTTTCTGGTGCTTGAATAAATGTTTTGGTTCTGTCTTCCATGTGGAGAGTCTGTTATATCTTGCAATTCAAATCTGGAAATATGCTGGCATATTCACAGCAACTGATGTGGGTATTGCATTGGTAAAATATATGGCATCACAAACAGGATTGCAAAATATCAGAACTCTATTTGGAGGCAAAAGAGCTTTAGAGAGAGAAATGGATATCCCAAGATGGGGGCATTTATCTTATCCCTCCCTAGAAAGAGAATGAATTAATTGCACAGGGCTCTGTGAAAACTAGGAATCAAGTCTATTAAAGGGAGAACTTAGAGATTTGGAAAGATGTTTGTGAGGAATACCAAAAGAACCAGGGAAAGAATTGGCAGGGATGTGTAGGAGAGACTGGGCCTTGCTAACAAGTTATTGCCTTATGTGTAAAAGCAGAGACAAGCTGCTGGAAGAGAGAGCTCAGATGGAAAGGGAGTTGGTTGGTTTGCATGGGAATCTTTCTCAGCCACAGAGTTTGGGCTCTCCTTTAAAAGACCAAGCTAATCAGGTAGCAGAAGAGAGGGCTGTTGTGGGTTTGGCTCAGAAAATTTTTAGAAGAAAAAAATGAACAAAAGGAATGTGCATGCAGCCCTTGCACAGGCTGGGCCTCCACAGGAACCTAGACACTTGGGAGGAAAATGAAAAATAAGTTAGACAAGGAGGCTTTTTCAACTGCAGACATTGACCCCATATTAAAAAGAAAGGAGCAGAACCAGACAGAACCAACCATAAACCACACTGTGTTTGGGGAAGCAATTGAGGATTTTACTCAGCAGGAGATCACTGATATATTAAGTGAATTCAACTAAAGGAATGTAGAATGGGTGGTGAGAATCAGTGATGAAGGGGCCTTAGGAGTATCAACAGATAATATAGCTTGCTTG
Organism: Pseudochirops cupreus; assembly: GCA_028627135.1. Lineage (NCBI taxonomy): Eukaryota > Metazoa > Chordata > Mammalia > Diprotodontia > Pseudocheiridae > Pseudochirops > Pseudochirops cupreus. The sequence goes on along the minus strand of JAQQSU010013243.1, from coordinate 9,694 downwards.
AAAATTATAGGTATTAGTTGAAATCCTTTTGTACAATAAGCTTTTAGGGATTACCATATGCAAGGAGGTAACAATGGAACTAATCTGTTAGCTTTAGCTGCTAAGGGATACAATAAAAACATAGCTCAAAAAGGAATGAAGAAAAAATCATTGCTGGCCTGATGAGAATATTCAAATAACGCAAGACTATTCTGTCCCCACTAGAAGATGTAGGAGGGAATGGAATAATGTGTTCTGAAGAGCAATGGAGCTCAAATGCAACCCAGAGTGACCTGTCTTGAAGATCTATGGTTAACCATTCAGGACAAAAGATAGACATTTAGTAATAAAGGAGAGTTTGAAACATTTTTAAAAGAAAACCAGAACTAAAGAGACTGTTTCTCAAACACCCCAAATAATAGAAATGTAGGAGGAGTAAATAAATGCAGCAGGCAAGGACAGCAGTCATAGTGACAACAATACCAATGAAAGAATTAGAGACAGGTGTGAAGGTGGAAATTTGATAGAAATAACATTAAGGAGGTAGACAGGAGACATTAAGGACAGAACCTGGCCACACTCTCCCTAGAGATGAATACTTCTTTTGTTAGACTATATTACAAATGGAAGGATATATAAAAGAGGGGAGAAAAATAGGGAGACAGACAGGAATGAGTGATGCAACAGGATCAAATCAGGCTGCAATGAGGGGAAGATGACTTCTGTGGTCTCTAAAAGACAAAACCCTACAGAGGTGTAAGTTAGGAAAAACAGGAGAAATATTGAAAGAGAGAAGAAAGGAGGGAGGTCTTACTGAGAGATGGGCAGTGGTTCTACTGGAAAATATTCCTTAAAAAGGTTGATTTTGAAAGGAGATTAGGACCTTATACTGAAAGAGGTTAGGTGTGATTTGGTGCTTGAAAAGTAATTGTCCTGGGAGGAAGGGGGATTTGGAACCTTTGGTAGTGATTGGCATCTGAAGGAGTTGGAGAACATCAAGGAGATTTCCAGGCAAATGTCAGAAAAAAAGGTCAGCAAGAAAGGGTATAAATCAGTGGTGACTTGCATAATCAGGGACATGGTGGTGGGAAAGGGCCTACAATGGGGTAGTGCTGGGTAGCACAGTGGACAGAGTTTGGGCCTAGAGTCAAGGAAATCCCAGTTTGAATCTGGCCTCAGACACTTACTAGCTGCATGCCATTCAGCAAGTCACTTAACGTCTATCTCAGTTTCCTTATCTGAAAAATGTTGATAATAATAGGATCTACCTCCCAGAATTGTTGTGAGGATCATATGAGATAATATTTATGAAGTGCTTAATGTAGTTCCTGGCACATATTAAGTACTATGTAAATGTTAGCTATTATCATTAACTGGTATTTCTCTAGAAATGTTGTTTGTCTTCATTCTCAGAGGATGCTGATGTTTTGACTTGCAAGTAAATTGGATTTGAGTGAGACAGGGCTATGCAGAGTCATCAGACTCACTCTCTCTCATCATCTGAGTCCAGTGGCAAGACATAGGTCAGGACTGCTGGGGATGACCCCAGATGCAGTTGGAGACCTTGGCCTTTTTAGACTAAAGTCTTTCCCAGGGATCAGTTTATCTGAGGCAACACAATTTAGTGGTTTAAGATTAGGTAAAAAATGAGGCAAAAAAATGTCCTAGTTTGCTGGCTTAAAAAAAGAAATCAAAATGGGAGGTGAAGACTCTCACCATTTCTGGCCAGAATAAATGCTATATACATACGCTCTCACTCTGAGCCATAAAAACTCAAAAATGACTGAATGAGGCGTGGGCAGTTTTGTATGGTTTAGCCCATAGATTCTCCTTTTCCATTGTACATTATCTTCAGATTAATTAACTGGCATTTGTCTGGATATGAAGCATAGTAGAAAAGGACAATCTATGGGCTAAGTCATATGAAGAAGTAGCAGGAAGTGTCTAGAAGGAAGACTCGAGAATGGATACCATGGAAGTTTTGATAACATGAAGAATACAGAGAAAAAAAAGATACAAGATAATTATAGAGGTAACAAATGAGATGCTAAGGGTCTAGAGTAAATAGAAAGGGAAGATGGATAATGAAGAGAGTTAGAGGCATCATTTTTTGAAAGGGGTTCAATAAAATGAAACTTAAAAACTAAGGAAAAGGCATACTGAAGGGGAGGAGAGAAAGGAGGAATATGCAATGAGACGAAGGGACTTAAGGATAAGGAGAAGGGAGCCAGTGGCAAACGCGTCACCTTAAAAAAAGATTGAAGTAAAATAATTGATGAAACATTATACTGTGTTTATAGCTGAAGAGGGAAGTTGAAACTAAAATGTTTCTGCACAGACAATAGTTATATGTCTAGGATAAGTAGGAAAGTGATCAAATGGGGGAAAAACTTTGTATTAAATTTCTCTGATAAAGGCTTAATATCTAAGATGTATGAACAATTGCTAAATATATATAACATTCCACAATAGATAAATAGTTAAAGGATATGAATGGACATTTCTCCAAAGAACTACAAAGTATTCACAACTACATAAAAATGCTTCACATCACTAATAATAAGAGAAATTCAAATCAAAGCAAACTAGAGGATTTACCCTATACTCTACAAGTTGGCAAAGATGCCAAAAATATCAACACTCAGTGTTAACTGGGCTGTGGAAAGATAGGCACACCAATACATTGTCACACTAATATGCCATTAGTGGAGCTGTGAAATGGTATGATCATTTTGAAAAGCAATTTGAAATTGTGCAAATAAAATAACAAAAATATCATTTTTGAACCAGGGACTCCATTACTAGGCTTTTACTCCAAGGACATATTGATAAGAAGAAAATCGTCATATACTCCAAAATATTTTTGGTAGCATTTTTAAATAGTCAAAACCTGGGAATAGAGTAGATGCCCATCCACTGGGGAATATCTAAACAAATTATGTTACATGAATGTAATGCAATATCATTGTGCTGCAAGAAATGATGCGTGTGATGACTAAATAGAGATATGGAAAGAACTGCATGAACTGATACAGAGTGAAGTAAACAGAACCAAGAAAGCAATATATTACATATAGTAATGTGACTACAATAATGTAAATTAAGAGAACGATGCACAAAAAAATTTAAAATGAATGTAATAAAATTATGAAGATTCAGAAAGACTCAAATGAAGAGATATGAGAAGAGACAGCCCCAATCTATTCTTTTGAGGAGATGGGAGGTCCACATTGGCAGGTAGGGGTTGCTACAAATTGAACTTATATTCAGACTTTTTCAATGTTGTACTATCAGTTGTACTAATTTTTTTTCTCTCCAAAATATATTATTTGTCATATGGGATGACTCTTGAGGAGGGATGCATGGGATACTCAGATGATGTGAGAAATAGAAAATATCAGTGGAATACTATTGTTAAAAAAGAACATAAATTTGAGAGCGGATGTTTGTCTCCCTTCTATCCTTATCAATTAGCACATATTTTTGCTGTTGATGAGTCTTTTCATTCATGTCTGACTCTTCTGGACCCAGTATATGGTGCTGCGTGTTTCTCATTCATTCATTCATTCTGGATAGAATTTAAAATTTATAAAATCTAGGTTTGTATCCTTTTTCAGGTATTTACCAGCTATAAATCCTTAGTCACTGATCTCTCAGCCTCAAATTCCTCATGCAAAATGGTAATAATAATAGCGTCTGCCTCACAGGAATGTGCTAAGGACCGAATGAGATAATGTATGTAAAGCATTTTATGATTTTATTTATTAATATTTTATTTACATTATTTGCAATTTTTATATTTAATGTTATAATATATAATGCAGCATATTACAATATATATGTTACAAATAATTTTATTACATTCATTTTAAATTTTTTGGTGTGTCACTGTTCTTCACTTACATTGCTGTAGTCACAATATACTATTGTATATTGTTTTCTTGGCTCTACTTTACTCTGTATCAGTTCTTGTAGATCTTTTCATATCTCTGTTTAGTCATCACACACATCATTTTAATGTACCATATAAATGTGGGCTTTTTTTATTTGAAGGATTATTGCCACTGTTATTACAAAAGTGATTATTATACTTGTTGAAAATCATATCTCTGTCTTTTCAAATATTCTGCACAAGCAAAATAAGTTTTTCTTTTTGATTAATTTTTCCAAGCTGATCCTGAAACATGGCCAAAATTTCCATATGCAAATAAATTTATTGAAGCTCAAGAGATGACAACTTGAAGGAACTCACACTAAATAAAGCTTTTCAGCAATTCCATAAGTAGTCTATTCTGCCTGGAGTGTCCTAGAGATGGTAAATTATTGAATATTTACCTCTGTCCATGTAAGTTTTGAAAAAATATTTCTATTAGAAGTAGCAATATTTGTGACAAATATTAGCTTCCAAAACATTACTTTTTTTTTCTAAATTAGTAATGATTGAAAACTGCCTGCAAATCATCTAATCTGTTGCAAAACAGGTCTAAAACTCTTTGCATATTTATGGACTGGGAAAACATAAGAGCATAGAATAAAGTTATCAGAACCTCCATATAAGCGGAACCCTGGACAAAAGTTGGTTCTTCATGTAAGAGGTTACACATTTTTCAGTGTAAGTGTTGGCACTTTCTTTGGAAATTTCAGTATGAAAAAAGGTCTCTCAGGTGCCTTCCATTTCTACATTGATGAACTAGGAAATGGGCAAACTAAGATTTAATTTTTATGCTTCTAAATATAGAACTTAGCCTCTTACTTTCTTTGTTTCAATCTGGAAATAGCCTTGTAATGTGTGACAAAAACAAAGACACTTTTTTTTAAATTGAAAATTAATCTTGTCTGTTACATTTCTTTACTTTACAATTCAACTCGAAAAGTATTTATTAAGTACCTACTATATACCAGGCACTGTGCTTAGCACTGAGGATACAAGGACAAAAATGGAAACAGTCCTTGGTCTCAAGAAGGTGACTGTAATGGTAATGGGAATTTGAACATCTTCCCTGCCCCTTAATAGGCCTAAGGGAATTTGAAGAACATCCCTGTCCCTTAATAGGTCTAATGTAGTTGCATGGAGCCTGTGCTGGGAGGAGTTTGCTGAAGGGTAGAGCAGAGCTGAGAAAAAGGTGGGAGTCAGAGTAGTTAGTACAGTGGAAGAGAGAGGATGCAGGCAAGCAGACAACTAAGATTGGATTATGAGTGTTTGTTTGTGGGAAGGCTTTGTGATGGTGTTGCTTCCTGAGGTGATAAGATGTATTAACTTCTTTATTGCTATGATGGATTTGGTTTTCTGGTGTTGAGATTTGACTTTCTGGTGTCAGAACAAATGTTTTGCTTTTGTCTTCTATATGGAGAGTCTGTTATATTTTTATTTTTTATTTTATTTTTCCATTTTTTTTCTCCTTATTAATTTGTGGGTTTTTTTTTTACTTTTAGTTTACAAGATTCAGTTCCACAATCTCTTGAGTTTCAAGTTTTCTCCCACTCCCTCTTTTCCCCCCACCCAATGGTGGCATGCAATCAAGTATATAATCACAGTAGACATTAGTCTGGTTATAAAGAAGGATTGTAACAGATGGAATGAACAATGGGAAAGAGGAAATAAAACCAAACAAGAAAAAGAACAAGAACAAGTAGTTTGCTTCAGTCTGCATTCAAACTCTGTTCTTTCTAGTTCTTTCTCTAAATGTAGACAGCCCTCTCCATCATGAGTCTTTTGGAGTTGTCTTATAACCCTGCATTGCTGAGAAGAGTCCAGTCTATGAAAGTTGGTGGTCACACATATGTTGTATCTGTAATTGTGTACAAATTTCTCCTGGTTCTGCTCTTCTCACTCAGCATCAGTTTGCATAAGCCTCTCCAGGTAAATATGAAGTCCATAGGCTTCTCATTTCTTTTAGCACAATAGTATTCCATTACATTCATATACCACAACTTGTTTAGCCATTCCCCAATTGATGGGCATCCCCTTAATTTCTGAGTCTGTTATATTTTGCAATTCAGAACCAGGCCAGCATATTCATATTGACATCAGGGCTATGAATATTGGGTTGGTGCTACAGTGACCTTATGTGATTATTACACATAAAACATATACATGGGAGATTCCTTTGTGAGAAGAGTTAAACCTGGCTCTACTGAAACAAATTTTTTTTTTATGGTCAACATACAATAAGAACAGTAGGATCTTATGTTCTTTACATCTAAGGTATAACCCCCTTGTTTTATGGGGTTATATGAGAAAACTGAAGACCTGGAAAGCAAACTGACAAGCTCGACATCTCCCACACTGAATTTATCTTCTTACTGTCACTTCCAAACCAGTTTCCTTCCCTTAACTTCATCCAACAGATATTTACTACAGTCTACTTTGTATGTCATTCTATTAGGTGCTCAAGATCTGAAGACAAAAATAAAAATATTGCCTTAACCTCAAAAAGCTACAATTCTTGTTCATCATCTACTATAATAAATGACAAAATGACAGGTGATGGTGTCTCACATTTTATAAATAAAGAATTCATTATTGTCTATTATTTTCCCCAACACCGAATCTAAACTTTTGCCTAATTGCGACATAAACCTCTTTTCAGGTAACTGAGAGACCATATTCTAGTGTATTAATGAGGCCAAAAAGAGCCAACAAGTCTCCCATAATTAAGGAGATATTTGTACATTTTCATTAAATAGGGAATTCTCTTAAAATCCATAACTTCTCAGAAATCACAGAAGTCCCTCTAATTGGTATCAAAATCTTTTAAATCCTAATAATAATTCCATGAGGATTATTTCTACAGAGGCTTAGGTATATCAATTTAATTCAATTAAATGAGTATTTGACAAGTTATTAAACATTTTTCTGTGTGGCAGTCTAATGAAGCATATGGACTAGACTACTCAGAATAATGTGCTTAAAATCATACATAAAACACATGGGATTACAAAGGAAACTATTGTGTCAAAATAATTATAATTTTTTTTTAAAGTTTGTAGACTCTAGGTTAAAAATCCTTGATTTATTGAGTGCTCTCTATGTGCCAGACACTGTGCTGGATACCTGGGCAAATTTAAAATGGCTTTGGCCTTCAAGGAGTTTACATTCTACCTAAATATTAGTTAATAGTAACTATCTAATAATAGTATCTTTTAAAATTTCCTTTTCTGGATAATTGGAAAATATTTAGAGAAATAAATATTATAATTATTATAAAGTCCATTTATACTATGAGGCGATATGGGAATATAAATTAGCTTTTCAGTATTTTAGTCATTTTTCATGAAGAGAGGAAAGATCCTCATAAAGTAGACCACAATTTAATTGGTATACGTTGGATTTCTGTCAGCTTCTTCCAAAGGACATAAATTGCTGTCAAGCATATTATCTAATTTTCCCAACTTTCCTTTGGTAGAGAAAGTGATATATTACTATCATCACTTTACATATGGTAAAATTGTGTTGAGATTGCCTTTGGGAAATTCCACAGTTCTTTTAATGAACCCCCAGCTTTGTCCTAAAATAAAGGCCCTGCTGTTTTATATCAATATTCTTTCAGTGATGCTACATGGCTACAATATGCAAGAGTAACTGAAGAATTAAAGTTACAGGTTATCCAACTGTCAAAGGACAGAAGCGTAGTAAGCATGAGTAGAATGTGATATACAACCCATAAAGAATTGGGTAGCAAAAATGTCACGAAGGATTTGATCAAAGAGATGCACAGTCAAAAAAATAAACAAATAGAGAAGGAGATGGGGCAATCATGCAGTGAAAGTACAAGAAAAGCAAAGGACAGAGCACAAGCAATATAGAGTAAGGAACCCAGCACTTTGAACAACCCCTTGTAAACCATTTAGAAGAGGACAAAGGATCATCTTGTATGTGAAGATGTGGGTTATGTGGATGAGTTATGAATGAAGAAAGCATAAATTTACTGAAATGGCATGTCATCCAAATTAAGGAAGAGTGGTTTAAATGACTCATTCACAGTAAGTTCCAGGGATGAAACTAAAATTTATTTCTCTTAAATAATCCTCTAATCTCTTTCAATTTGAATACTTTATATTTTTGGAATCATAGGATTTTGAGCAAAAATGAACCTTAGATATCATTAAATTCAGCCTTTACATATTACAAAAGAGGAGAAAGTCTACTATAGAATAAGAATATAAATTATGATCTAAAACATAAAAGAAACAAACAAGAGAAGAATCAAGTTATCTACGGCTTTTTTTTTAAACACACTTTTTAGGTAGTTATGAAAATTCAGGAAAAAAAGGCTAAATGTGGATCTTAGGAATTAATTTTAAATTTCTAAAATGTGCAATATTTTTGTTATGACAAAAAATGAAATATTTATGTGGTATAAATGCTAACTGGAAGCTTACAAGATAAAATAAATTTGGATTATATAGACAGTGATGCTCCTTTTTTAAAGATAGAATGTGTTTTGATTTCATGAATCATTCTAAAACATGTTTTCAAACATATTGTTAAAAATTCATAAGTTCATCTGCTACACAACAAATGCTAACTATACTGGTTATTATAACCTTTTCTTCATCCCATGTAAAAAAATCTTTAGAACAGAAATCTGTGATATTGAAGGTTTAAACAGAGTATTTGGGAGGTGGGAACTACTCAAAATACAAGTTTTAAAAACCTAAACTGGGTAATAAAAGGGTTTTTTCATCAAAAATTTAATGAATTTGAAATAATCTCAAAATGTCACTAAATTGATATGGGACTATACCATGCTATAATATGTCATATCATACCACATGCCATGCCATGCCCCGTCACACCACACCACCCCACCCCACTCCATCCCATTCAATACTATCCTATATTATACTATATTGTACTATACTATACTATGCTATATTATACTATTCTATGCTATGCTATGCTGTGCCGTACTGTACTGTACCGTACCATACCATATTGTACTATACAATATGATATGATGCGATATGATACGATGCGATATGATACTACACGATGAGATATGATACTACACTATACTATACTATACTATACTGTACTATACTATACTATACTATACTATACTATACTGTACTGTACTATACTACACTATACTATACTGTACTATACTGTACTATACTATACTATACTATACTGTACTATACTATACTATACTATTTATTCTTCAGTCATTTCAGTCATATCTGACTCTTTGTGACCCCACTTGGGAATTTCTTGGCAAAGATACTAGAGTGGGTTTGCGTTTCCTTTTCCAGCTCATTTTTACAGATGAGAAACTGAAGTAAACTGGGTTAAGTGGCTTACCCAGGGTCACACAGCTTCTAAGTGTCTGAAGCCAGATTTGAATTCAGGAAGATGAGTCTTTCTGCCTCCAGGCCTGGTAGGCTATCCACTGTGCCACCTAGCTACTGATACTATACTATATATTATATTATTGAATACTATCTACTACACTATATGATATACCATAATAATAATAGCTAACATTCATAAAATGCTTACTATAGGTCATGCTAAGTGCTTTACAAGCACTATCTCATTTTGATCCTCATGATAACCTTGGGAAGTAGGTGCTTTTATCATACTCATTTTACAGATAAGAAAACTGATGCAGACAAAGATTAAATTATTTGCCCAGGATCATTAATCTAGTAAGCATACAAGGCTATGTTTGAACTCATGTCTTTTTAATTCCAAGCCCAGCACTCTACCACC
>JAQQSU010013242.1:0-11710 GCA_028627135.1 Pseudochirops cupreus | reverse complement strand
ATTTCTCTCTTTATGTTCTAAACCTCACTCAAATCAAGATAAACATATTCCCCAAACAGATCTTTGATTCACAATTCCCCAACAACAAACATTCAAGTCCTAAGAGACAGTTGAGAGAAATGATTATTAATAACCAATAACTTAGGGGAGATTCATAGCTTTCCCCATCATCCAAAGTCCCAATTGTTAAGTCTCTTTATGGACATTACTGATAATGAGATTGAATCAACTCTTTCCGCCTCTTGGTCAGACCCCAACCAACCTTACAAGAAATTTAATCTAAAGTGAAGAAGCCCATTGAGTTCCTTCAAGCTTGGGTGGGGAGGGATCCTTTTGTCTAGATAGCACAAGACTTGGGGTGGTTTGAGATAGTTTCCCTGTCCAAGGAAGACATAATGTCACTTACAGTTCTTTGTTGGGAAGAGTATATAAACTGTGAATCCACAATGATAATGGATTTTGTTCTAAGAAAAATAACCAAATTACCATCCTTTTATTAATAACATGCTAGCCTTATTAATAAAATGATTACACTGCCCAGGAACTTTGTCTTTTGACCCATTAAATATGTCACACAGTCATATGCAAGGTAACTCCTGAGAAATGATGAATTTTTGTCATATTTACATCAGTCAGTACTTTTGTCTTTGGGAATATGGTTTTACCCCTGTCCTCTCAGAACTACATGCACTATGTCTCAAGTTATTTTCTTTATGTCTCTTATAGATATATGCTTTTCTTGATCCTTTCAACAAAATAAAACATCTACCTAAGAAAATAGGCAGTTACATTATATAAGTGTAAAATAGTAGTAGTAGTGGTGGTGCCGATGGTGGTAGTAGTAGTACTTACTAGTAGTGACAGTAATAGTAGTAGTAGTAGTCATCATCACTGTCATTGTTACTGTCATCATTATCATCATTGACAGCATTCTTTTAATCATAGTAGTCATGTTGGTGATGGTGGCAGTACCAGTAGTGGAAGTAGTAGTAGTAGCAATAGTAGTAACAGCAGTAGATAGCACATCCAAATCATCAAATATACAATTACGTGGTGAAGGAGAAATGACTGTCATTCTACAAATTATGATAAAAAATTACCAAAACAAAGGTAATGGGTGCAGGTTGTAGAGAGGCAGCTTTAGATGACATCAAAACAAACAAAGAAATGAACAAACAAAAACTAGTCATTCCAGCTGCCAAAAACAATGAAACCATGGTGTCTACTATTCATTATTGTGCAGGTAAAGGTTGCCCTTGGTCTCATAGAAGGTTTCTTTCAACACTGAAGGCTTTTGTGTGTGATCCAGTGACATTGCCTTTAATGTTTTGTTTTGTTTTTAAGCTCTAGCTTTCTATAATTGGGCCAATGATATAGCATTAATGGGAGAATGTCAGGGATAAGGGAAGTATTTCTCACTCTTCCTAGTTAATGATCTCTTTACATTCAATTTCCATATATATCAATTGGATAACAAGTTGAATTTTCTCTATCCCACAGTAGAATACAAAATCTTTAAAGGCAAGAGCTCTATTTCCAGGGCAGAAGTAGTGTTTGTTTTCTGTTACAGGTACTGAATCCATCCTTGTTGGTTTAGACTAGATTGGATTAGGTCCTAGACAGGAAGCTGGAGTTAGACCATACTTTTTTCTTTTGACTTCCAGGGGATCAAACAGCCTTTTGATGGTATTATGAGTTTATCCATTACAAAATGTACAAATAATTATACCCACGTTAAAAATAGATGCCACATTTTAGCAATTTTTCATCTTGTACACAGGGAATATATAAGCTGGTTTTGTAGGTGAAATGAGTAGACATTAACAAGAATATGCTGTAGAAGCATGCATTGCATTTCATTCTATTTGTATCTCAGTATCTAAATGAATAGAAGTAGCTGCTGTGTAATGGATAAAGAGCTGTCCATGAATTCAGGAATGATTGGGTTAAAGTCTTACTGTTGATATATATTGGGATCATGAACTTGGTCAAATCTCTAAATCTTTCAATACTCCAGGAGGCTCTCTTTGACTGTAAGTCGCTAGCCTTCCTCAGCTATGGCTATTCTTAAAATATGTGATCCCGATTCCAGGTAAATCTCAGATCCATTCTGTATCTATGTAAATACTCATAGCACTTACAAGCACCCACCTGACTTTATTCTTAAATATCTTTGAGAAAAGTAAAACAAGAAAAATAAACTATGGGAAAAAACCTAGAAAGTGTGGGCAGAAAATGAAATTATAGTACAGCAGGATCTATATATCCTACATCCTTCCACAGTTTAGAAAGAATCCTGCATGTAATAAATATTATGCTACCTCTAATTACATCATTAAGCTGAATGACAATCACATTTTCTTTTCATTTTGAGTCTTTTGGTATATTTAACATGGTGATTACTATAATTAATTTTTACAGGAAATAAATTAGAACTCTGATTGTAGCTCCCACTCCAGCTTCTTTGTGTGGTGAAATTAACTGAGAATTTAAGCTTGACAGTTTCTATAGGGCTTTAAATTTGTTTTTAAAAAGTGACATGAAACTCTTACTTTCAGCTATACCAATCTTACATCATAGATCACTTGTGATACTTTCTCCTCCATCTTGGATGCTTCTTTATGGGAAAAAAAAAATCAAAGGAAGAAAAGAAAGAAGGAAGGAAGGAAGTAAAGGAAGGAAGGGAGGAAGAGAGGGAGGAAGACTAAAAGAAGCTAAGAAAGCACCAAATTTATATTAAAGTTGATGAAGACCCTCCCCCAATATCACCCTTCTTTATTGAATATATGCATTGTGCAGCAAATTATTATGATGCAAATGCAAATCTGCCTTTCTGCAGTAAATAGTGTCTCCCATACCAGAAGACTTCTCCAACTTCCTGGCTAGCCTAGCTTTCATAGTTTCAATCACTCTCTCTTTAAAGTTATAAGTAAGGCATGGCAATTATTGCTTTAACCAAAGGTGCCAAAACTATAGTGTACTACAAAGGACAAGTGAAAGAGCTCTCATTCTGGAGTTAGAGTGACTATATTAAAATCTCACTCCTCAAACTCTCTGTTGGTTCTATTGCAAAACACTAAGCAATCCCAGGCTTCAGTTTCCTCCTCCATCAAATGAAAGGGTCATACTGGAGGGCCTGTGAGAGCTAGTCTAACCTTAGATTAATAATGCTATGATCCTCATGATTTTCTCTGTCTGTCTTTGTCTGTCTCTGTCTCTCTATCTCTCTGTCTCTCCGTACGTGTGTCTCTCTCTGCCTCTGTCTTTCTGCCTCTGTTTCTGTCTCTGTCTTTGTCTCTGTCTGTCTCTCTGTCTCTGTCTCTGTCTCTGTCTCACTCTCTGTCACTTTCTCTCTCTGTCTCTGTCTCTCTGTTTCTGTCTCTGTCTCTCTCTCATGTTCAGTCTCAGATAGTGGAGACCAGGCCTAATGAACTAGCAAATTCACTCACTGCCTCCCAGACCTGGCCACAGTTTCTGAGGACTGACTCCCTGCTGGCCCCATGCCTTGGGGAGAAGGCAATCCAGGCCAATCCCCATATTTTAGACCACTGGAAAGATTCAAAATTTATGGAGAGATGGAACAGATTGATTGAAGTCAAAAGTTGTGATCTCCATTGCAGGGAAAAGCAATGTCAATAATCTCATACTTCAATTGAAATAAAATAAATAGTTAAATTAAATGACAGTTATGCAATCTTTTTTCTTTCAGAGAAAGGTAATTACCCCAGCAAGGAAGCTGGGTTGGTGCTCACTAGGGACACACCCACCAATGTAATCAATTTGAAAGTGTGTGTGTGTGTGTGTGTGTGTTTGTGCTTGAGAGGGGGGAGAGAGAGACAGAGACAGACAGAGAGACAGAGACAGAGAGAAAGAGAGAGAAACAGAGAGACAGAGAGAGAGAGACAGAGAGAGAGACAGAGAGACAGAGAGAGAGAGAGAGAGAGAGAGTCACCTGTGATGGCTAAGCGAATATTCTGAGTCATATAATGTTAGATCCAAATCCTTCCTCTAACACAGGATAGCTATATTACTTTGGACAAGTCACTTACCTCATAGGGTCTAGGAAATGCTTTAAGGTTCTAAGTTACAGAGAGTACACGATGGTTTTCTTTGGTAGGTAAAACTTGTTTAAGATGACTTCCCTACATATAAGTATGTTGATAAATATTCAATCACCAGATCTCAAAAAAGCAGAATATACTTTAAAAATTAATCAGTATAACTAGCATTTTCTCCATCACTTTCTTACACCTAGACAATCAACAAACCAAAAGAATTAAGTCTTCATTTGCTGATCTCTGAGGTGTTATTGCTGCCATTGAAAATTCAACTATTTGTTGTTCAAGCTAGCTCCAATACAGCCCTGGCCTTATACCAACAAAATAACAAATGCACATCTATAGTTGTACTACTCCTGTGGTACCATGCAGATTTTCACTAGGTGCAATAGATTTATGCAAGGTTCTGACCAAAACATGACGAATTGCAAATGATAAACGTAAAAGTTAGAATAACTAAAAGTTGAAACAACATGGTTTTGGGACACGTAAATGCATGGCTTGGATTTCCTTGCAAACTTCAAAGCAGTATATAAATGGCATATGATTACACCCCCCCTACACACATCATCATCATCATTGCCATCACCATCATCTTCATATCTTGTTATTGTCAACTACATGAACCTAGATCAGTCAATGTGTTTAGTTCTCAGTTTCTTCTACTACATGTCATGTATATCCTATAAAGCTTTCTCTTGGACTTTCTCCTTTTCTCCTTTTATACTCTTTCATTTGGTGTTCTCATCAGCCCCTATGAATTCAATGATCATCTCTATTTTAAAGATTTTTAATTCTATTTATCCAACTCAAATCTCTCAGCTAACCTTCAGTCTTTGTTTCCAACTATCTACTAGACTTCTCAAACTTGATACCCCGTAGACTTTTAAAATTAAGAATATCTCCAAACTGAATCCATTATGTTTAACCTTAAACCCTACTTCTTCCAAATTTTGCCATTAATGCCAAGGTCACCACTGTCTTCCCAGACCCCTCTCATAACCTAGTTATAATTTTAGGCTCTTCACTCTCATGTCCTGTAGGCAATTTGTTACTAAGATCTATTGATTTTCCTTTTGTACTTTGTAATACCCTTTATATATACCCAGTTCTCTCCTCTCATATTTCCACTGCCCTGATGCCAACACTTAACTCTTCATGTCTATACTATTGCAATAGGGCTTAGCACAGAGTCTAGCACATAGACTGTGCTTAACAAAGATTTATTGATATAGCCTGCTGATTGTTCTGACCCCCACAAGTCTCCACACACTCCAGTCTATCTTCCACTCAGCTGTCACAGTGATGTTCCTAAAATATTGGTTCAACTGTGTCACCACCTATAATACCAATGTGATATTCACAGCACCCGTGGTGGCTATGAATGTGCTGGTGTAGTTGTGAATCACAAAATGTAACAGACTCTCCACATGGAAGACAGAAACAAAATTTGTATTCAAATACCAGAAAGCCACTTCCCACACCAGAAAGGCAAATCCATCATAGCAACGAAGAAGTTTATACATACAACCAACGCAGTGAGCACTGACATTTCTAAGCCTTCCCTCTGTAAGACCTTCAAATTAAAACTGCCTCCCGTAATTAAAAATGCCCCTCTTTTACTCACAGTAGTTGCTCTGCCTCCATGCTGCTTGCTCCCAGCTGTTCTGACTCTCCCCTGCTCCACCCTTCTTACTCTACCCTTTCATCAAATTCCTCCCACCGTGGGATCCATGTCATTACATTTGACCTATTAAGGAGTACAGAAAATTTTCAAATTCCCATTAACATTACATCACCTTCCTCAATAAATTCCAGTGACTTCCTATCACTTCTCAGATCAAATATAAAATCTCCTGGCATTAAAAATTCTTTCACACCCAAATGTCCCTATCCCATGTTTTCAGTCTTCTTATACCTTATATTTCCTCCACCCCATGTGTATTATTTGATCCACTGATGTTGGCCTCCTTGCTGTTTCTCAAATGAGACAGGTCTCTGCACATTGTTATTGGCTATCCCCCATGCTTAGATTGATCTCTCTCTTCATTTCTACTTCCTGGTTTACCAGGAATTCTTCAGGTTTCAGCCAAGATCCCGTCTTATACTGGAAGTCCTTCACAATCTCTCTTAATTATAATGCCTTTTCTCTCTCATTCTTCATATCTGCATATGACTTCTTTGAACATAGCTGTTTGCATGTTGTCTCCCCCATTAAATCATGAGCTCTTTAGTGGCCTGGACTATTGCTTGTCTTTCTTTGTACCCCCAATGTTTATCAGAGGCCCTAAAACATAAATGAATATGTACTGACTTATTATAAGAGGATGGACCATTTAACATTTCCCTGTGTACTCTAAGGTCTATGATTTTCTATTCCCAATACATGGAGAGGTAATGATATGCATGAGTGAAGGAAATATACACAATGATGAAATGTTGGATCATTTCAAGCAATTACAGAATGTCAGAATTGGGAAGCGTCTCAGTAACCACCTATAGTTGCCCAACTAAGAGCATAAATCACTCTTCAATAACATCCCTGAATAAAGTCTTTTGGCTTCAGAGACAACTAAGATGGAGAAACCTGTTAACCTCTGAGGCCTTAAGTAGAGTGTACACTAACTAACAGTGGCTTTTAATTTTTTAAAGGAATAGAGGATTTTTTTTTCTCTCAATAATAGCTTCATGAAAGCTCTTATCTTTTAGACAAACCCATAAACCCAGGTTCAGGGATTGAATTCAGTATTATCATTATATCTACTGTGACATGTAGATATTGGAAGCCTTAAATATTGCAAATAGGTGCCATTAAAATTTCAACTAAGGAATTAAATAATTGATTACCTACTTCATCTACTAAATATCAAGGTAACACAATGGTAAGAGGAAGCTTTAATCTGTCCTTATTAAAACAGGCACTGAGACTTCCACTTTAAAAACGAAAATTCCACTTGGATTTTAACTGTATATATTAAACTAGTTTGGAGAGATTTGCATTCTAACTGATAGAGATATAAATCATCTGTAAGTGTGAAGTCCTCCACTGTCAAAGTTATCTGTGAGCAAGGTGTGCTGCAAAAATCTTTAGGTATATTGGCCTATTTTATTAGTGGCAGAATTTCTCCTTTTAATTAGATATTTTCTATAGGGGCAATAGTAGCAATTGGAGAAATATTTCTACCTCCTAAGTGCATTTCTTTCTTAGTTCCCTGAAGCTTTTCTTATTTCATGTTTAGTACCACAAATACACTTTAATTTTTAATACAGCAATTAGACTCTGATTTTCAGATTGCATATCTTATCCTGGCAAGAGTATTAAATGAAAAATAATAATAAAAAGAATATGGATAAAAATTACAGTTGTTTTCCATGGGTCAATGGATAATTGCATCTAAGTCATAATTTTATTAAAGATTCTTCCCCTTTTCATGAATAATACACAAACCCCATAAACTTATTAAAATTAAATTAGTAATGTCAGTGACAGTAAATGGTTCCAAACTGAAGGCATCCTTCAAAGCACCAGGCAGAAAAATCCAATTACCATAAAATTGTGTTCTCTGATTCCTAGGCTGTTGACAAGTGGGGCAGGCAGTGTGGTACAGTAGACACCATGGAATTTTAAATAAAAATCCTTGTTTGGACTCTTGTCTCTGTCATTTACTTACTGTTGGAATTAGGGCAAAGTCTTTCATTTTTTGGATCATGAGTTTGCTCACTTGTAAAATATGTGTGATGATGTTACTTATAATATGGGAAGGGATCACATGCTCATAGGTTCACAACTTGAGGAAATCTCAGAGGGTAGCTGGTCTAATCCATTAATTTTACAGAAGAGGAAACTGAGGCTTAGAGAAGTTGAGATTTGTCCAAGAATATATAAGTAGTAAACAGAAGAGGCAGGATCCCAGAGATAATATTTCCCCTTTGTTCCCTTATTTTAAAAAGCTAATCTTTAAAATAAAAAAAAAATAAGAATAATTTTGTCAACTATACACCACAAAATAGATATGAGTTACTTTTGCACATGTTGTTTCAAGCAAATGAATCTAGTGACACATCTCCATGAAACTTATCCTGATGTCACCAGCTGGAAACACCCTATCCATTTTCATACGTCATACTTATCTACCATCCAACACTCAAGTGCATTCTTCATTGCATTACTTCTAGGAGTCTGGAATACAAAACCAAAATTTTAAAAAGCCTCTGCCATTCAAAAGGTTATACTCAACCGGCCACCAACACGTACCTGTAACACTCAACTTGAGATCATGCATTCTCAAGAGATTTCCCTATGGAAATTTGTCCGTCCATAGTCAAATAGACATTTAGCCAGTCTTTCTTAAGAGTTCATAACTATGAATCTCAACTATTTCTCAGAAGATCATAAATGCTGTAGTGTCTGGGGGTCTTGGAGGACCTCAAGAGAAATGGCATTCAGGACTGTTTAAGCAGAGAGTTAACTAACAGTCAGCAGCCAATGGCTGCCTGACAGATTTGAGGGAATGTCATGGAACCTTAGGTGTGGACAGGAATATAAACAGAATAATCAGACTAGAGAAGATCAAGAGGAAGAAGTGAGCAACTGTTTTAGACTGGGACAAAGAAGTACCCTATTCCATGCATGTCTAAGCCTCTCTAGTTCTGGCTCATCAATTCACAAATTCTTCAGAGCTGTCAGGCTACTCGAAAATTTCATCAATAAACACCATCAATAAATACCCTTAGTCACCCAGGGTGAGAAGCAGACTTAGCAAGTCTCCATTTGAAGGATTGTAAGGAGTCAGTGAACATTGAGCATGCTTTGAGTAACCCACCACACAAATGAAGCCTAAACATTTTCTATGGAATGGTCCTTCATTAACTAGTACTCTAGTTACACTTTTATAATCATTAAGAAAGTATAGGAATTCTGATTATGCTAGAAGTTCATAAAATAATTCATACAAAAAAGCAAGCTGAAGAAAGGCCCACAATGTATGCAAGGATGTGGGTAAGGCATAGGGATGACAACACTATATTACTCTGAGCTTGATGGCAGACACAATTTGTGTTTTTCCATGTTTTCATTCACATGTGGTAGGCACATGCCATATCTGACTGATAGGTGATCCTTACAAGTGTAATGATCTCCCACTGTGAAAATGCCACCTACCAATGAAGATAAACCCCTCTTCTTAAATATGGATCCCTGGTGAAGTCAAGGAAAGCCTACAGACCTCTTTTAGGAGGTTTTCAAATGCATACAATAAAATACACAGGATTACAAAGGACATGTTACGTTGGAATGCAGGGTTTTTTATATCTATCTAATTCCATCTTTCTATATCTTTTTTAAATTATAAGACTCCACCTAAGGAACTCCTGTATTAGTTCATGTTTTCTGATCCCTTTGGCAAGATGGCTGACAAAATGGCAGTGGAAGAGTTTCCTCAGGGTTGGAAAATCCGGTGTATTAGAATGAGACACACAAGGTCAACTATTTCAACAGTCAAGAAGTGGACAAAAATTTATTAAGCATTTACTATGTTCCAAATAGTGTTCTAAGAGCTGAGAATAAAAATATAAGCAAAAAGAACAACAGTTTCTACTGTAAAGAAGATTACATTCTAATGTGGGTTTTGATTTAATGAAAGCACCATGCAATCTGGAAAAAAAAAATGGAGGGGGAGATAATTACAGCTAACATTTATACAGCTTTTTAAAAATTAGTTTACAAAGCTCTTTATATATGGTAACTCATTTTATCCTCAAAACAACCCTGTCAGGTAGGTGCTCTTATAATATCCTTTTGTAATTTTTTTACTCTTAGTTCACAACATTCAATTCCACAAGTTTTTGAATTCTAAATTTTCTCTTCCTCCACCTTCTTCCCCCCATGGTGACATGAAATCCAATACAAGTCCTATATATGCCTTTACATTAAATAGTAGTCAACTTGTAAGGAAGAATTCTAATCAATGGAATGCATAATGAGGAAGAAGAAACAAAGCAAAGCAAAATGAGAGACAGAGAGAAAGAGAGAGAGAGAGAGAGAGAGAGAGAGAGAGAGAGAGAAAGAGAGAGAGTAGGTTGCTGCAATCTGCATTTGAACACTGTAATTCTTTCTCTGGATGTGGATAGCCTTTTCCATCATGAGTCCTTTGGAATTGTCTTATAACCTTGCATTGCTGAGATGAGCCCTGTCTATCAAAGTCAGTCATCATAGACACAATGTAGGTGTAATTGTGTACAATGTTCTGCTTAT
Organism: Pseudochirops cupreus; assembly: GCA_028627135.1. Lineage (NCBI taxonomy): Eukaryota > Metazoa > Chordata > Mammalia > Diprotodontia > Pseudocheiridae > Pseudochirops > Pseudochirops cupreus. Next base: position 1,399 of record JAQQSU010013242.1, on the reverse strand, counting down.
TCTGCTCCCCTCACTCACCATCAGTTTATATAAGTCTCTCAAGGTTATTATGAAGTCTGTCTGCTCCTCATTTCTTATACCACAATAGTATTAAATTATATTCATAAACCATAACTTGTTTAGCCATTCCCCAATTGATGAGCATCCCCTTGATTTCTAATTCTTTGTCACCACAAAAAGAGTTGCTATAAATTCATTTGTACTTTTCCCATTTGTATGATCTCTTTGGGATACAGCCCTAGAAATGGTATTGCTGGGTCAAAGGATCACATTTTTATAGCCCTTTGGACATAGTTCTAAATTGCTCTCCAGAAAGGTTGGATCAGTTCGCAACTCCATCAAAAATCTTATTTTTTTCCTTTCCTCTCCTCTCCTTTCCTCTCCTCTCCTCTCCTTTCCTTTTTTTTTACAGAAAAGCTAAATGAGGGCGAGAGAGTTTTAGTGACCTGCCAGAGTCAGAGAACTAGTAAGTCTCAGACTAAATTTGAATTTAGATCTTCCTAACTCCAAATCCAGTACTCTATTCACTATGTCACCAATAGTGGACCCTGGGAGCACTAGGAAGAGAATTCTAAAGTTAAAATGATTATGTACTTAAGATATAGCTTCACATCTGGACAACAAGACATCTCGTGGTGGAGTAAAATTTATACTTCAATAAAGGTACTCAGGTACTGGAGAGAGTCATTTGGATATGAATTATTATCATTATTATTATTATTATTTTAAAAGAAAAATAGAATCCCATTCAGTTCATATCACAGATTACTGTTATCAGATATTTCTATCACAACATAGGAATTATAGAGGTTGAAACCTAGGTTTTATTATGCTTAAGCACAAGATCAGGTTTCCGGATAATCATGCTGAACCCTAATTGGGGTTTCTAAATGTTCCTTTAAGGGAAAATTCTTTCAGAGAGACAGAGAAATGATCTTTGACATATATGCCAATTTCATATGTTCTTTTTGGACATAAAAGTCAAGCAAATATAGTTAAATAGAACTGAAATTTCATACACCCTCTAAGGAATCAGATTCTATAGGTAAACTAAATCAGATTACAGATAAAATTTTGTTGAGCAGGTTCACAATGGGTTGACTTAGAGGAGGAGATTTGCATGTCACAAAGATAGAGATTCAGAGTTAAGGCAAGCCTTCTGTAAATAGTTGGCTATATCACTTTAGGAAGCTCGAATACTCTTATTACTTCTTATTTGAGGAATGTCAATTTTCCCTTAATGTTGTTATTCCATGAGTCAGGTTTTAGCCTGATGAAGCTAATATTAATGGACCTCGGTTGGCCAAATATCTAAGAGAACTGGCATAATAAAATTTAATAAAAGGAAAACGAAAATCTCTATCCATATTGAACAGTGTCTCCTGTATGGCTTTGGCAA
>JAQQSU010013240.1:0-11711 GCA_028627135.1 Pseudochirops cupreus | reverse complement strand
AGAATTTATAAGTAGCTAGCATAAGGGTGGGTGGGTGTACCTCTTCTCAGGAAAATTTCCTATTAAATGAGTTTCAATAAGCCAGTTAAAAATTTAATAAATTAATTGGCTAATAATTTATATCAAGAGATTCATAGGTCTGGTCTATATTCTTATCTATTCTTATAATAGTATCTTAACCTAAAGATATTTCCAGTAGTGAGAATTTTAGGAATCAAGGAAGATGGGTACTTGTTATCCCAGGATCCTTGTAGAAACCTTCAAATTTTAAGTCATGGATAGCTCTTTTCTCTGCCTAAAGCTAGAAATAAAACATGAAAATATGGATAAAAAGAACAAAATTATGCTCACCAAACCCACATGTATTAGAATTTTATTTGGGACAAAATTTATAGAGTGAACAAGGTACTTATAGGTTGCCAATGTGATGAAGTACAGGCTCTGGGAGTCCCCTTGAGCTCTCCTTGAGTCTTTAATATACAGGTTCTGGGAAACCCTTTGAAGTTTGATTAAATCTTCCTTCTTGATGAGGCATTTGCAGAGGCCATATGTTTTTCATTGTGGCTCTGCCCAGACCTTGATTACTTGCCTAGCTCTCCATTGTCCATCTGCTTCCTACCCTCAAGCCTGTCAAATATCAATCCACCGTTCCATTGACCTCATTAACTGTTCGTGAAGACCCTCCCCAAACTCATTACTGGAGTCTGACCTCATTGACTCCTCCTGAAGACCCTCCTCAAACTCCTCCTCTAGACCACCCTTAGATTCCTCTGTACATAATACCCCATCTTCCCTCCATGTGGTGTGAGAGCACCAAAGAATGACCTAGCACAGACTTACTCTATGTCAGACTTACTTTGGCCTGCTTGCCCAATGCAAGTGTCACAGATACCTAGGGTCCTTAAGAGTCTACCTAATATGGTGAACTTTTAATGAACTATTAATAAGCTTTACAATTCTTTGGCCAAGAAGACTTGAGTCTAATTCATTCAGCAGGACCCAGTGTGTTGGTACTTTGGGGTCTCCAGAGCAACCCTAACCCTCTTTATGGATCACCACTTCATTGCTCTTCATTGCTGCATTGGGCAAGCAGGCCAAAGTAAGTCTGACACAGAGTTAAGTCTGTGCTAGGTCATTCTATGGTGCTCTCACACTACAAAGAGGAAAGATGGGGTCATATGTACAGACGAATCTAGGGGTGGTCTAGAGGAGGAGTTTGGGGAGGGTCTTCAGGAAGAGTTAGTGAAGTTAATGCAAGGGTGGATAGATATTTTGATAGGCTCAAGGGTGGGAAGAAGATGGACAATGGAGGGGTAGGCTAGTAACAGAGATTTGGGCCAGGCCACAATGAAAAACTTATGGACTTTGCAAATGCCTCATCAAATGGAAAGATTTAATCAGATTTCAAGGGGTTTCCCAGAGCCTGCACCTCAAAGATTCAAGAAGAGCTCAAGGGGGCTCCCAGAGCCTGCACCTCATCAAATGAAAAAATTTCTCTGGACTACTCTTCTATGGAATGGTTGGTCAAGAAAAAAAAAAGTAGAAAATATAAGTAAATCTTAGAAGAGAATGTCTCAGAAAATCAACATAAATTATAGAGGGAAATTTCAGACAATGGGACATATGTTGCTTCTTTTTTAAAGTAAGTGTCATCAGTGATTATAACTTCTTGCTATATATCTCCTCTTATCACTGTCTGGTAAAATATCTTAGGCTAAATTGATGTTGGTCAAACTCAGCAGGGTATTTTTCATCCTCATGTAGTGCATTTTTGGCATTTGCTAAATGTTAAAAGTCAATAAACCTATGATTTTGTGATTTGTGATTTATTTCTGTGATTTAAATTATTTCAATCTCTGTGTCCACCTTGTAACTTGAAGTTGTGCAACCAGATGACTATTAGGATTAAGTCATACAAATTGATAAAATGAATGTGGGACTAAGATAATAACAACAACATAACCGCTTTTTGACAACACCAAGCAATTCTTTTATGGCATTTTTTCTTAACCAATTCCCACTCCCTCCTACCTCATGTCCTTGATAAAAGTACTTTCTCCTAGGTGTAATGAAAATGGATAGACCATTTACAATGCCATTTTGCTTAATAGAATTCCTCCTTTTCAGTTTGTTACAGTCCTATTTGTAGGCCCCTTGTTTTTATTAAGAGACTTCAGTTGAGTCAATCTACACATGTGTACATAGTAGGCAATTCTACTGATCAAAGACAGCAGTTGAAAAAATGGAGACATTCCAGATATGAATTGCTCTCACATTCTCAACATAAAACAAAGACAGCTATGGATTTCAATGAACTAGCTATTTGATATGAATACACACAGAACAGAATGAGAATCAGTCAAGATTTTCATCTATATCCCTGGCAGGGAGTTTCACCAGTGCTGAACAATGAGTAAAACACATTGACCAGAGATAATGACATCCCTGAAATAAAACAAACAGAACAAAACAAAACATCAAACTAAATTGAAACCTTTGCCATGCAACCTGGAGAAAATATTGCCAGCTCTCAGTTATTTGACCAAATCAACAAGTATTTATTAAATGCCTGCTTTGTGAGAGGTACTCTACTAAGCACTGAGCATACAAAGAAACACAAAAAAGCCCCTGCTTTCAAAAAGCACACAGTCTAATGGGGAAGACAATGTAAAAAAAAAATATGTACAAACAAGATATGGACAGGACAAATCGAAGATAATTTTGAGGGGAAGGCACTAACATTAAGGGGAATAGGGAAAAAAAACTTCTTATAGAAGGTAGGATTTTAGATGAGACTTGAAGAATGTCAGGAGGAGAGAGAGAAGTTCAGTTATGAATGACCAAAAAATGACAAATTTCGAGTTGAAAGAGGCCAATCACATTAGCCAATCCAATCACTTTACAGCTAAGGTACCAAGGCCTAGACAGCTGAAGAGGGTTGCTCAATGACAAGTATGTAATAATGAGAAGAACTAATGTTTTGTCCCTAATCTTCTGATTCTGTAGCTACTGTTCTTGTCGTTGGATTATACAACCAGCTGTTTGAGGCTTCCTTGTTTAGGGAGAGGCATGATAACTTTTCCTCTCTCCATTAGCTCCTCTCACAACCAAAACAAAACAATATAAAACAATAACCACAAAAACAAAGCATAAAAATTCTTATAGCATAGATTTGGAGCCCATACATTTTGATGAGATTTGGAATACTCAACAAGAATACACGAACTGATTACTCTATTAGATATACATATACATTTATTTTATGGTAAGATTATAGAATGCAACCCTACAGTTCATTCTACTTTCAGGACCTTTTGAAGACTAGCTCAGTATGATTATCTGTCTATCTATCTCTCTATCTGTCTGTCTGTCTATCACTCTAGATAATAGATATGCTTACATACTCATATACATACTTTAGGTTTACATAGACTGATAGAGATACTGAAGCCAATTTTCTCCTATTCCTTCATAATTTTCATGGTTTTCTCTCCTCTCTAACACTAAGCTAAGGAAGGAAGTACACTGTTAACATGATTGTTTCAAAATATATTTTTGCATGGCAAGAGGATCAAAGAAAGAATTGGCTAGAGAAGCAAGAGGATGATAGGATTTGTGTTCTAAGTCCTTTTTTTGTTGTTTCACAAAGAGATTACTCAAGAAAATTCCTTTTTACTTTGCTCACCTCTCACCTTAGATGTGAATAAATTCATATAATAGAAAATGGAAAAGTTGGGAATGAGCTGTTTAGCTGAGACTAACAGATGCCAATATCTAAACTTACTTCTTTACTTGACATATGGTAAAGAGGAGCTCATTGAGAAATGTTTGCCAGTGACAACCTTTGTCAATATATAATATATCAATAAGCAATTTTTCTCTGAAATTTTCTCTTGTAAACTGATTGACTTTGCTTATTTTTCTAACTCTGGGTGTTTTTAACTGGCACTGCATTGCTTCACCTTTTTCAACAACAAAAAAATTATTATTCCATAAATATCTATTGCTTCCCCAGTTATTCCCCTGTTTTCTTCTCTTCTTTTCTTCTATTTTCCTCTTCCAAAGAGCACTTAGTATGGTCCCACATGATAGTCTACTTATCTGAAAGGGAATTGCAAATAGTTCTCCCAAGAGAGAGAAACAGAGAAAAAGAAAACAGACTTTGAAGGGGGGCCGATATAAGGAGGAGCCAATGCTTCAATATGTTTCTGATTTTCAGCTTACCTCCCTAGAGACTTCAGGGTATTTCCCTTTGTATGAAATTGACAACCTTCTCTTGGTTAAGCTAAACTATCTTGCTCCCTGTGAGAGAGCTCATTAAATGTGCATATTGTCTGGTATACTCTCATCTATATAACTTCTCTGATTTCTGCTTACTACCTGCTAGGATAAGGGGCTTTCCTTGCTATTTTTTTCTTGTGGTGATCTTTTGTGTAGCAAGCATTTTGATGGGAAGAGGTTGAACCTTTAAATATAAACTTGGAATACTCCTTCTTCTCTAAGGACTAATCACAATGAAAGCAGCTTTGAATATGACAGAAATAAGAGTTACTGTGAACTAGCAATAGATATTCAGAAAGATACAATTCAGTATAGTACCCTTCACACCTCTTAAGGTGAGGAAGAACCCTCTTTGTGATCCTTCTGATGCTTTTCTCTGGCCGGAAATGAAAGTTTCCTTTGGAGAGCGATGGGCAAGTCTCTTAGATTTCTTATCAAAGTCTCACTGTATGGGCAACATTTGGACAAATCCATATGGTCATACACATAATCTCTACGGGCAACATATACCCTACATATTCAATTAGAGGAACTAAAAATGATAGAAATGGCATAGATACCATATTCCTGAATTTCTGGTAGGAGTTTATTTTTAAAAATATATAATATTCCACTGGACAAGAGGTAAAGCTATGGACTAGATCATAATTGAGTTAGGTAGCTTCAGAACTGGTTGAATAACTGACCCAAAGAATATTGAAGAAATGAATTTGTGATTTGGATAGAGTTCTCTACAAATTTTCCCAAGGCACTTGTGTCTGTCTCTATTTTGCTTAACATTGTAAAAAAGAAAAGCAAAAACCAAATAGCAACAACAAAAAACAATCCTTTGACTAAGAAAAGGTTACTAAATTCATAAATAATATGAATCTGGAGGAAGTTGCTTGGAGATAGTGACAGAAGTGGAATGGAAGTTGGTTCAAAGTAAGAACTCATTTAGCTTTTGTCTTTGTATAGCCATAGCCTAGCATGAAGTCTCACACATAATAGATTTTTAAAAGTGCTTCTTGGTTTAGGCTGAATTAGAAATCCCAAAAGATCACAATAGAGTGTAAGAATAAATTCCGTGTTATTATAGTATGCATAAAAAGGTATGTTTCTGAACCTATGATATTATTACCACGGGGAATATACCCAATTATACAACACATAATTAGATGAAATTTATCTTTCTAGACCTGGTATCTCCAAACCAATTCAATATATATTTTATAAAAGAACTAGGTTCTGTTAGCCTGAATAAATGATGATTTAAGGCAGTGGAGTATGATATTTAAAATATTTAATATGCAAATCTAAAAGACATCAGATTTGTTTGGCTTGGGAGCTGTGGTGGGAGAGAAGGGGGAAAAGTAGAATCAAAGGTCAGAAGTCCAATTATCCTTAGAGTACAGAAGTAGTCTGTGTGTATCTTAGTGAATAATACTGTGGCAGGAAAGAGATCTGTTGAATTTTCATTATCTCTATAGTGATGGCTGTTAATTTGCATTGATAGAAGTTTACTCACTAAGAAGGAAACAAAACAAAACACAATGCAGAATCTCAGATAATGTGTTTTAGGTCAAGAGTTTTAAAGCTTTGGGATTATAGAAACTTCAAAGTGCTTCTCCTATGCTGAAATTAGCATAACTGATGAGGTATTAGAGTATAGACGAATTCTCACAAAAAAATTGACCTTTTTAAATGAGGGTGCTTTCTAAAAGAATCTCTTAGGACAGAAGTTCTTAACTTTAGGTTATTCATAAATAGCTTTCAAAGCAGTCTATGAACTTGGGAAAAATATAACTTCTTTTCAATGTAATTGTTTCCCTTGTAATTTTATGAATTTTAAAATGTTATTTGAAGAAGAGTTCCATGGGTTTCACTAGGCTACCAAAGCAGTCTACAATGCATACAAAAATTTAGAGAATTCTTGCCTTTGATTTGTAATGGGTTCTGGGAGTTTACATGCAATAAAGTTTGAACATCGCTGTTTCAGATAAAAGGTGTGCAGATGTATAATGAAGTTCCTGCATACAGTTTAATACAGAGGGAAATTCCTGAACATGAAGTTAGAGAGCCTAGGTTTAAATTCGATTGTGCTAGTAGAAGCAGTTAGTTGACTCAGGAGTTAAAAAACTGCTCTTAGAGTCAGGAAGACCTTGGTTCAAGCCCAGCTTCAGAAACTTCCTGGGAGAACTTTTGTCTGCCTTCTTTTCCTCAGCTGTAAAATGAAGATAATTATATCACCTACCTCTCAGGTTTAAATGAGATAACATTTGTAAAGTACATAACATAGTGCCTGGTACAGAGGAGGGAATTAATAAATGCTTATTTCCTACCTTTCCTTCTTACCAACCCTGTGGCTTTAGCAAGCTACCTCACTGTTATGCGCTTTAGTTTCTTTCTATGTAAAATAAGGAAGTTAGGCTATATGACATGTAAAGTCTAAACCTTCTGGCTTTAAACTTATTATAATTGTAATGTATTGTTGAAATGTATTGTTTTTAGGGTCATCAAATACCATTTGAATACACTGGTATATATAATGCCATTTGCTGTCCAGAGGGGGGAAAATTTGCATTAAAATGGACTGAAATGCACATAATAGAATGATATAAATATAAGTAGTCATTTTAAATGTTCTTGAATAATTGTAAGTGAGGATATGCCTACCTAGTTGTTTATATTAACTGATAATTAAAATGGCAGTTATATGAACTATCCCTTTGTTTGAGGTCCACATGCTGTAATGGTAATGGAATTTAAATATCCGCCTATATTGGCTTGGTGTTCGGGTTGAGTGCTAAAACCCAGAGCTTGTGAATCCTACTAGTGGCATGGACCTGTTGACATGCAGAGAGATGGCTGAACGGGGAGGAGCTGGTGCTGTGAATTTAGAGAGAAGGCCCAAGCAGAGAAGGCCCAAGCAGAGAAGGCCAGAAGAATTTTGGGGGAGCAATATGGTGAAGTCAGAGAGAGAGAGGAGAATTGCTGGGGGTCAGAGCACTGCTGATTGCCAGTTGGAGCTGCCCAGGACTTTTGAGAACTGCCACCTGGAGCTGCCAAGGACAGAGGAGGCATGGCTGTAATTCTGGTATTTTGTCTGTCTGTTTTGATGTTGTTTTGCCAGATGCATCTGCTGGTGAAGGACAGTGGCGTTGTTTCAGAGGTCCTAGAAACTTGCTGTTGGTTCAGAAGCCCTGAAGAAGGACATTCTTGTATGTGTACAGAAATCCTGGAAGAGGGTCTTGCTGATGTTTTAAGGGGTTCTGCAGGAAGAGAGCAGATTGATGAGGGAACTGCCAATGTACATTGTGGCTTTTTTAAGCATTGTCTACCCAGGAATAGAGATTGCTGAGAACTTGCCTCCTGTCTAGATGAAGACAAGACCTTTCATTGGGTATTAAATGCTGTGATGATATCTTAACCTTGAAGCTTAAGTGTAGATGGCCTGTTGTGCTCTCTACTTCCCCTTTTGAGAAAAGTGCTTGGCATTAATGGGTGGTATTGTAATTCAGTTGTGATCCAGGGGTGGGAAACTTTTGACTTTTTGTGTTCTGTGACTGACCAAATGAATGTACTTTGTTTATGATTGGAAACTAATCTCCATTTGAGAAGAGAGACTTTGTTGACTGACTAAATGAATGTACTGCCCAGGGGTGGGCTACTTTGACTAACATACTGCCCTTGGACCTTGGTACTTTGCGGTTGAATTGAGGACTTACTAAATTATTGAGTTATGCTATATTTTTATTTTCTGTGGATGTTTTGCCTTAATCTGACACTGAATAAATGGAATTTGCATTGCCTGTAATCCAAACCTGGAAGTTGCTTTAGCTTGGCATTACACATGCCCAGGAATTACTATGGAAAAGAGAAACAACACATTAAAATATCTGATTTTCCAAGTAGTCTGTTCCTGTGGATGGTAGAATTATAGAATATCAAAGTTGAGAGGGACATGAGAAGTAAGCTTTTCCAATCCTTACCTAAAACATGAATTCGCTCCATAATATTCTTGCATATGTAGTGATCATTTAGGTTCTGTAAGCATTAGGAATTCACCACCCCATGAAGGATCCCATTCCATTTTGGAAATCTCAAATAATTAGTATGTCTACTATTTCACAAAAGAGTCCTCCATGTCCTGAATCAAACTAGTCTCTATGTGTCATTTTTACTTAACAAAAATAAGCCTTTAAGTACTTACCATGTGTAATGTCAAAGGAATACACAGACAAAAAGTTAAATAGTCCTAACATATTCTAGGTTATAACAAAATGAGGCAGACAATAGGACTAGCTAGTTAATCAATAAACAGTTACTAAAAACCTACTATACGCTGGATGCTGAATGCACGTAAGGATATATGAAATACATACTAAACAGATACAAAGTTACTTAGGGACAGGCAGTGGGGTGTAAGATGTACCAGTGAGGAGGTTACCCATAAAGAGGGTTAGGGTTGGGTGAGACCCTAAAATACCAACACTCCAGGTCCTGCTGAATGAATTCGACTCAAGTCATCTCTCAGCCAAAGAAAAGTAAAGTTTATTGAAAGTTTGGCATATGGAGTAGACTCTTAAGGAGCCTACGTATCTGTGATGCTTTTATTGGGCAAGCAAGAGAGAGTAAGTCTGACACAGAGCAAGTCTATGCTAGGTCATTCTATGGCACTCTCACTCAGCAAGTCTATGCTAAGTCATTCATTCTATGGCACTCTCACACTGCCTGGAGGGAAGATGGGATCTTGTATACAGAAAGGTTGTGAGAGGAATCTAGGCATGGTCTAGAGGATGAGTTTGGGAAGGGTCTTCAGGAGGAGTCAGATAAGATCAGACTCTAGTAATGAGTGATTAAGGGTGGGAAGTTTCTGGAGTCTATCTGGAGATCATAGACAATGGTGGGCCAAGCCAGTTCAAGGGTGGGAACAGGAGCATCAAGGGTGGGAAATTGTTGGAACAAAGGAGGGCTAAAGACTTGGGCAGAGCTATAACTTAAGGCCCATGACCTCAGGCAAATGCCTTCCATGGAAGGATTCAAGGAGAGCTCAAGGGGGAGGTCCCAGAGCCTGTACCTCGAAGATTCAAGGAGAGCTCAAGGGGTCTCCCAGAGCCTGTACCTCATCACCAGGTCATCAAGATACAAAGATACACCTCATGTAGGTAGTAAGTAACTGAGCTTTGAAGTAAACTAAGGCTATAAGAGACAGAGGTGAAGAGGGACTGCCTGCCTGCCTGTGCAAAAGTGGAGACTGACAACATTTTCCCTTGCATGATTTGAGTTAGAGCACTCTTCACTGCTCTTATTTTCACTAATATGCCATAGACATTTGAATGAAGCCAGAGTAGAGGAAAACCAACCAAACAAACAGAAGGCAGGATTTTGCTCTGACAGAAATATGGGAAGAAGGGCTTCTCAACAATCTTTTGCTAATGTGTGCTTTAGTTGAATAACCTCACAGAGAAGAATGAGGAGACCTCATTTTCCTGTTTAAAAGAATTATATAGAGAGTTTGGCACAGGTTATGGCACATAGTAGGCATATAATAAATGTTTATTGAATGAATGAATTTCTAAATGCCAGGATATGTAGCTTGAAGGGTTTCCCACAGACCTCAAACCAACCCCAGAGAAGTACACTTAGGCTCAGTGAGCAACAAGTAGGTGTCATAGGAACATTTAGCAAAATTCTCTGTAGGATCCTGGTAGCTAGACATCCTGCAGTAGAATGGTAGTCTGTTATACTCTTGCAAAAAAATAAAAAAGAGTAAATTCCACTTTGAGGAAGGCACAGAGGTGTTTTTCCTAAAAAGTCAATCTACCTGGTGAAATGTCTCATTGTATCTGGGGTTCACATGTTTGTATATCCTAAGCTAATGCCATTGTGCTAAGCTAAAATCCAAAGCAGTAGTTTGCTGAAGAGGTTTATTATGCACAATTATATGTCTTATTGTTGTTGTTGTTATTATTATTTTTGCCAAACAGTAAAATTATATATAAAATCAAATTAGTGATGCCTTCCACTTTCAGGCAAGCTTTCTTGATTTCTGCATGCCATCTCTTTGCAGCAACCCAAATTAGTACATGATTTTCATCCCAGAATAAGTTCTCTTTCTATCCATTTGATTTGTTCCAGCTATTTTTAGCTATTAAACTGGAATATTATCTTGCCCTTCCTTCTGCCTTGTGTATTAGGGTGAGTAAACCACTAAAAGATGCTCTGATTACAACAACAAAGGCTGTACTTAAATTGTCAAGTAATTAATGTGGCATACAAGAGTGATGAATTTAGAGTTACATCACCTAGTTTGAAATCCCAGTTCTGCAATGTGTTGTTGAGCAATTTTCCCCCATTTTTGAACCTCAGTTTCCTCAATTTTTTAAGTGAGAGGATTGAAGGCAATCATACCTTCTAGCTCTAAATCCTAGGATTCAAATTATCTTATGATATTGACAAATCTAAATTAATTGATGATGAAACTGATAATATAATTGACAAAACATTGTGATACAGAGCACATACTGTAATACCAAAAGAAACAAAGCAATTACTGTAGTAGAAAATTTAAATTCTCTTTTTAATGATGGCATAAAAAGTCCCTTCTAATACTTCATTTTTAGGTTTGCAATTTCTAGTGCTTGTAATCTCAGAATCCAACCACTCTAGAAGTATGGGTAGGATTTCTGTATGATGCTATGGCTTATAAGCAAAGGTTTTCACTATTTTTTCCCCCTTTTATTTGGAGATGTGATCACATTCACATAGGGAATTTATAGTATGAAAACTCTAATTTTCAGTATTAGAAGGTTTCCTAGGATACTGAGGGTGACTTGGTCATGGTCACACAGCTATTGGACATCAGAGGCAGGTCTTGAATATAGGTTTCCTAGGATCCAGGGTTAGCCATCTAGATGTTCCATTATTCTTGAGTGCTTCATGTTTAGTCTGTCTTAATCAAGGATGGGGCACTGGAAATAACAAATGTCAATGAAAACTTTGCCTAATTAAGAGTTCTTAACCTTTTGTTGCATCATAGAGCCCTTTGTCAGTCTATTGAAGTCTATGGACATCTTGGATTAATGTGGTTTTTAAAAATTATAATAAAAAAACTATTAAAGTTGTTAGAAATCAGTGAAAAAAAAAAGATGTAATTTTTGTTTTCCCATCCCAAGTTCCCAAGTTCATAGATTCCTTGACTCTATGGACCCCAAATTGAGAACCCTTGGACTAAAATGGCATCTATACAGAAATCCAGCTCTTATTCTGCTTGGCTCCAGAGAACAAAACAGGGAGGAAAAGGTAGAAGTCCAAAAAGGCACATTTGACATTTTTTTTTTAATATGAGATTCTTTATTAAATTTTTTTTGAGTTACATCTTTTCTCCCCGTCTTTCCCCCGCCCACCACCCCAAAACAGCCATCCCAGTATTTCCCCCCTCCCCCAGT
>JAQQSU010013239.1:0-11711 GCA_028627135.1 Pseudochirops cupreus | reverse complement strand
TCACCAATCACCTCTTGAAATGGATCCCCAAAAGAAAACTCCTACAAATGTTATAGCCAGGTTCCAGAGTCCCAAGATCAAGGAGAAAATATTACAAGCTGCCAAGAAGAAATAATTTGAATACTGTGGAAACACAATTAGGATAATCCAGGATCTAGCAACTTCTACATTAAGGGATCAAAGGGCCTGGAATATGATATTCCAGAGATCAAGAATTAAAACCAAGAATTCCCTACCCAGCAAAACTGGGTATAATGTTTCAGGGGAAAATATGGTCATTCAATGAGGTGGAGGACTTTCAAGCATTCTTGAGGAACAAACCAGAACTGAATAGAAAATTTGACATTCAAACACAAGAAGCATGAGAAGGTAAACATGGAAAAGAAACCATAAGGAACTTATCAAAGTTGAACTATTTACATGTCAACATGGAAAAATGAGAATTGTAACTTATGAAACTGAGGATAGGTGAAGGGAATATAAATGTGTGTGTGTGTATATATGTGTGTATGTGTGTGTGTGTGTGTGTGTGTACATAAAAATATGTCTTTACAGAAGGCTATATATGTATATGAATACATATGGGAGTGTGTATATATATGTGTGTACATAGACAGAGGGCACAGGATCAATTGAATATGAAGTGACAATATTTTAAAAGGTGAAATTCTGAGGTGGGAGAGGAATAGAATGAGAGGAGACAGGGAAAGACAGAATGGGGTTAATCATCTCATATAGAAGAGGCATGGGATAACTGTTACAACAGAGGGGAAGAACAGGAAGGCGAAAGGGAAAGGTTCAACCTTACTTTCACTGAATTTGGCTTAGGGAAGGAATGACATAAACTCTTGACTGGGTATTTTGCCACACAGGAGAGTAGGGGGGATGGAGATAAGAGGTGGGATGATGGAGAGGAGGGCAGGGTGGGAGGGAGGGTTGCTGGCAACACACACTTCTGTAAAGGGACAGGGACGGGGTAGAGAATAGAACAAGGTGGGAGGATGGGATAGGAAGGAGGAATCTATAATCGATCTCTCACAATATGTCCGTTGTGGAAATGTTTTGCATAACTACACATGTACAGCCTCTATTGAATTGCTTGTCTTTCCAGTGGGGGTGGGTGATGAGGGAGGAAGGGAAAGAATCTAGAATTTAAAGTTCCATAATCAAATGTTAAAGAAATATATCATTATTATTATTATTATTATTATTATTAACAACATGCAGCTGGGAATTAAGATATACAGGCACTGGAGTAGGGAGATCCATCTTGCCCTACCAGAGAGTCAGAGGGGTGATGGGGAAGGACATGGGAGACAGCAGATTGGGGGAGGGTTTATACAGTGGGATAGGGCTCTTTTGGGGTGGTAGGTGGGGGAAAGAAGGGGAGAAAATTTGTAATTCAAAGTTTCTTGGGAATAATTAAACTAGAAAATTAATTAATTAATTTTTAAAAAAGAAAGAAAGAATATATATACACTTTTGACTAATAGGCTCAGAGCTAGAAGGCATCACAATCCTCATAACTCAATGTCTAATTAGCTTAATACCAAAAGGCAAGCAAGCCTCCCCTAAGCAAGTCTCCCCCTAAGCAAGCTCCTCCTTAGGTAAGTTCTGCCCCCAATGGGTTCTATGTGAGTCAGACTATATCACAATTGTGAAAGCAGAAGACATCTGTGATTGAAATGCCTGTGTAACTTCAGACCTGGGAACACGGCTCCTGTTTCAAGGGAAAAGGGGATGTGGTCACATAGGCCTATCCTATCTTCCTATTCCATTAACATTACACTGACTAACTCTGGGATAAACTTTCATTGGGGGGAAGCAATTCCTCATGGTATGTAAAAGTAAACGGAATAACTCAGCCTTTACTTTTCTCCCTCTCAGGCTTTAAGACTACATACCAATTTACAGGAGAATGGGATTGTGTTCTAGTGGTGGATGGAAACCTGTGTCCAGGCTGTTCTTTTATCCCAAGGAGAAGTTAATGGTTGTGGCCTAAGTATATCACAAATTGTTGACATTCAAAGATGACCAATGACATCACAAGAGTGATGTGTTGATTTGTACATGACTTAGATTTATGTAAGGTAGAGCTGTGCAAAGTTGTCAGCCTCACCCTCTCCTCCAGAGCTATGGAAGTCCAATGTTAAGACAAAAGTCAGGACAACTGGTGATGGCCTGGGATGCAGCAGGTGACTTTGGTGCTTCTAAATTAAGGTCTTTCCATGGCCCCAGTTTGTCTGAGGCAACACCCATTCAATGACTAAGGACTAGGTAAGAACTGAGACAAAAGATGGCTTTATTTACCATCATAAAAATGTCAATCTGGGATACCACAGAGCAAACTCCTGGAGGATAGGGAGGCTTTATGTGTTAGCTAGGTGAACTTACAGAAGAGAATCTGAGAATGGATTTTCTAGCTCTACAGATGACTGCAAGCAAGGTAATGCTGCCTGCTCAACATGAAAGTGATTTTTAGCCTGAAATATATTAATAACTTTTTTTTTCTGGAACAACTTCATGGGGTCAGTGAGTCAAAGGATAGAAAATTACTCTCCTGTGGTCAAGTTCCATCTCCAGGATCAAACTCAGTACATATTAGTACATTGTCTTTAAGAGGGTCCTTATTCATAGGCCACAGAAGTAGGGAGGAGTAGAAAGGGAGAAAATAAACATTTATATAGACCCGAGTATGTAGCAGAATTGTGCTAAGCACTTTACAAATATTACTTCATTTGATCTTCACGACAACCCTTTGGCAAATAGAGGCTGTAATTTGCCCAGAGTCACACAGCAAGTGAATGTATGAGGCCAGATTTGAATTCTGACCTTCCTGATTCCAGGACCAGTACTCTACGTACCAGGCAACCTCTCTGTACCTAAAATTATTGCTCCTTATTGTTGTTAATTATAGAGAATTATTCTCCAAAATTTCTGTGAAAGATTGGGATTGCTTCCGATGCTTTTTTATCATGGTAAAAATGGAGAATTAAAGTTTTCTCAAACTGCGCTGCTATTAAATAAATAATCAAAAATATGCTAATGAATGGAAAGCAATTTCCTTTATTAACAACATGATAACCTTAAAAGATAATACTGAAAAACTGATGAGTATATCTATCTGAAAGAAAAGACATTTACTTAAGTCGCAGGGAATGTTTAACTCATCTCATCACTATAACCACAAATTGGAACACTAGTTCTGTCTTTTACTACCTATTTGATCTTGGGCAAATAGTTTTTACCTCTATGAGACTTAGTTTCCTTATGTGTAAATTGAGTAGTTTAGACTAGATGATCCCTAAGGTTCCCTTTAGCTCTACTTTTATGATCCTCTGAAATTCCTCATGGGAGACAATGTGTTATACTGGGTAGAGAGTTTCAGGAAATCCTGGATTCAAGTCCCATTTATGTACACTGGCTATGTGACTATGGGCAATCACTTACCCTATAGATGCCCCCTTTAAAACCAAAATATATAACAGGTGATGATCTGCACGGGTAGAGAAAGTTTCCTCACTGAGATTCCCTATGCTAATGAAATCACAATTCTGGCCAAAACCATTTTAAAATATGAGAGTTATGATGTGGTCAAATAACACAGAGGTAAGTAAAATTTTATGCAGATAGTAACATGTGCTATATTGAGCAGGTTGATTAAGTAGTATGATATAGTGAATAGAGGCCTTAGAGTCATAAAGGCTGGGGTTGAAGACCTACTTCATCCTTTCCTTTCCACAACTGTCCAAGACTGTAAATTTCTAATAAATCATAACTGCATTAACAGAGAGAATCTCCATGCTGGGAGTTCCCCACACCAAAGAAGTCAGAGGTCTGAAACAATGAACAAAATAAGGTAGATATATATAGTCAAGATAGACCAACACTTTAACTCCTGTGAATACCTTCTTGCCCCTGACAAGATTAATTTTTTTTTAAATTTTATCTTTCTTACTCTGACCTCAAGAAATAAAACGAACATTTCCGTAACATAGCAGAATAGAAAAAAAAATGATTGCATACAAAGCTGCATATCTAGCAAGTACAACTTGCTATTCTTTTAAAATACATAATAAAGTTATCATGTAACTTTCTCTTTACACCCTTCTTTCTTCCCTCTCCTCCCCCTTGCCCTACATATGGGGACAAATATATGTATAAGTAAAATCATTCTATACATACTTCTATTTATCAGTTTTTCTCTGGATGTAGATAGTGTCTTGTTATTTATAGATAATTTGGATATTTATAATAGTCAAAATGACTTTAATTTGGTATAAATATGGAAACTACTCTCTTTATCCAATGTTTTCTCCTCATACAGTGGAAAGACCCAGAGATTATCTTGTGAGATTTTGCCAGCTTCCAGAGCTCTTCACCACAATCTTCCTCTAGGCAAAAGTTGAGCCTGTATTAAGTACCTGGATGTGAACATGCATGTATAAAAACATGCTCCTTTTATAATTTTATAATTTATCTATGTATCTTTATTTTTGGCCACTGGAGGTTTTTACAGCTTTCTAATTTATATAGCCATTTGTTTAGACTGTCAAAACATTTTTAATTTTAATTACTGTGTATCATGCCTCTGGGTGTAAAACTGTCAGATAAATCTGAGACTCTGCATAAACATGTGGAGAGCTGCATGTGTTATCACTCAACAATTGTTAGTGGGCAGTTAACAAATTCTTTTCCAGGGATTTGGTTTTCTCCTCCATCGCTGCCTCCTGAATTCTGCCTTTGGGAGAGTCCTAGGAAGATTGGTGGCAGACTGAGGCAGCGGTGGAGCAGGGTGGGTGATATCTTGTTAGAGGCAGCATACAAGTGTCCTGTAAGGTAAAAAGGCAAAGGTGTACTGCTCCCCGCCCCAAACTTAGGTGGGGTTACATAGAAGATAGACAAATCAGACAGCGCTTCAGGCTTTGATTGATTTGAGTGATTGAAAAAGTCAATCAATCTGACAACTCCTTTTGCTTCTTGACTCCTCGCTAGGGTCTTCATAGATCTTGGATTCTGCCCCTGGGACTCTGGGCACTGATAAGTGAATTTTAATTTTATCTTGCCTAGAACTAGGCCTCAATGCATTTTCTAACAATCTCTAAACCATGACATCTCCCATCTGCCCCCTTTCTAGCCTTACTTTGTTATCTTTACCCATTTAAGGGAGAGGAAGGTAGATCAGTGGATAGAGCACTGAACCTGGAGTCAGGAAGACCTAAGTTCAAGTATGGTCTCAGACCCTTACCAGTTGTGTGGCCCTAGGAAAGTCACTTAACTCTGTTTGCCTCAGTTTATGTTACCTCATCTGTAACACGAACTGGAGAAGGAAATGGCAAACCACTCCAATATCTTTGCCAAGAAAACACCAACATGGGGCCATGAAGAGTCAGACACGACTGAACAGCAGCATAACCCCTTTGAATGTAAGCATCCTGTTTGTGTATATTGGTATCACCAGGGCTTAGTATAGTGCCTAGCACGTGGTATTACTTAGCAAATGCTCTATGTAGCACCTGTCTGTATTTTTCTTTTTTTAACTAAACTTACAATATCATATACTTGATCAACTATAGGGAGGAATATGGTACTGTTGAATTGGCTTATGGAGTCTTAGAATAAGAAGAAACCTCACAGCAATGACTACAGCAGTAGTTTAGAAAAAAAAATGCTAGACTGGGAGGCAGGGGAAAGAGCCCCCCTTCAGACAGCATGAGTTCAAATGCTGCCTCTCATGTTTATCAGTAACATTGGGCAGGGACCTTTTTTTTTCCTTATTTATTTTTTTTTCAATTACATGTAAAGATAGTTTTCAACATTTTGGGGGGGGGGTGTGGAAGGGTTATGCAAGGCAATTGGGGTTAAGTGACTTGCCCAAGGTCACACAGCTAAGTAAGCGTGTCAAGTATCTGAGGTCAGATTTGAACTCAGATCCTCCTGACTCCAGGGCCAGTGCTCTATTCATTGCACCACCTAGCTGCCCTCAACATTCATTATTGTAAGATTTTGAGTTCCAAATTTTTCTCCCTGACTCCCTTCCCTTGTTCCTCCCCAAGACAGCAAGCAATCTGATGTTGGTTACACATGTACATCCTGTCAAATATATTTCCGCCTCAGTAATGTTGGGAAAGAAGAAAGAAAACAAAAGGAAAAACTCACAAGAGAGAAAAAAAAAAGGAAAATAGAATGCTTCAATCTGCATTCAGATTCCACAGTTCTTTCTCTGGAAGTGGAGAGCATTTTCCATCATGAGTCTTGGAATTGTCTTGGATCATTGTATTGCTGAGGAGTCAAGTCTATTATAGTTGAAAATCATTGTACTATGTTGCTGTAGTTGTGTACAATGTTGTTCTGGTGCTGCTCACTTCACTCAGCATCAGTTCGTGTAAGACAGTCCAGGTTTTTCTGAAATCTATCTACTCATCATTCTTATAGCATGATAGTATTCCATTACTTCATATACCATATTTGTTCAACCATCCCCTAATTGATAGGCATTCCCTCAATTTCTAATTCTTTGCCACCACAAAAAAAAGCTGCTATAAATTTTTTGCAAATAGGTCTTTTTACCTTTTTTATAATATCTTTGCAATATAGACCTAGTAGTGGCATTTCTGGATCAAAGGGTATGCACAGTTTTATAGGCCTTTTGGCATAGTTCCAAATTGCTCTCCAGAATAGTTGGATCAGTTCACAACTCTACCAACAATGAATTTGTATTCCAATTTTCTCAGCTCTTCTCCAATATTTATCATTTTCCTTTTATGTCATATTAGCCAATATTATATGTAAAGTGTTAAGGTGTAAAGTGGTACCTCAGAGTTGTTTTAGTTTGCATTTCTCCGGTCAACAGTGATTTAGAGCAATTTTTCCATATGATTATTGATAGTTTTAATTTCTTCATCTGAAAACTGTTCATATCCTTTGGCCATTTATCAATTGGGTAATGATTTGTATTCTTGTAAATTTGACTAAGTTCTTTATATATTTGGGAAATGAGGCCTTTATCAAAAACACTGGATATAAAAATTGTTTTCCAGCTCTCTGCTTTTCTTCTATTTTTGGATGCACTGGCTTTGTTTGTGCAAACCCTTTTTAATTTAATGTAATCAAAATTATCCATTTTGCATTTTATAATATTCTTTATCTCTTATTTGGTCATAAATTTTTCCCTTCACAGATCTGATCTGACAAGTAAATTATTCCTTGCTTTCTTAATTTGGGCAAGGAGTTCCTCTTGGCTCTATGTTTGCCATCCCCTGACTTTTTGAAATGTTTTATCAGTCTATGGCTCCTAGAGAATATTTATTACCCAATACTGACTCCCATAATGTTGCCAAACTGAAAGAAAATCAGTCCTGAATGAGAAGTCTTCTGCGTCAAAGATCTCAAAGCTTTAAACCTTTGATAAAAGGTTTAACAAATGGGGTATCGTGATACAGAATAAGTGTTGAGGCAGCATGGTCTTGTGAACCATTTTTGACATTTTCTAGCTGTGAAACTGTAGACAAGTCCTTCAATCTTTCTTTTCTTATCTTTTAAATGGAGATAATAATACCTGTAGTACCTAGCTCATAGAGTTGTTGTGAGTATCAGATTAGCTTCTGTATATACAAGACCTTATCAATGTCATTATTATCTGTTTTGGCTAGACCTTGCCAAACCATGCCCATCTTGATTGGCTACATGGCACAGACAATAATACCAAACTTATTCTTAACCATCTTGCCCTCATTGTTGCTGTTCAGTCGTTAAAGCGATGTCTGACCCTTTGTGGCTCCATTTGGAGTTTTCTTGGCAAAGATACTGGAGTAGTTTGCCATTTCCCTCTCCAGCTCATTTTTAGAAAAGGAAACTGAGGCAAACAAGGTTAAATGACTTGCCCAGTTAGTAAGTATCTGAGGCCTTTATTTGAACTCAGGTCTTCCTGACTCCAGGCCCAGCACTCTATCCACCGCACCACCTAGCTTCCAAAATTACTTGCCCTTATTACTGAATTTATTTTTCAGGGCTTCCTCTTATTCCATCATCTTCTTCTTGCTGTAAATCCAAGCCCCTTCCTCCAGGTAACCTTTAAAATTTGGGCTAATAAACTTTGAGTTCATAAGTTCATGGAGAAGAAGGAAACTTTTAAGACCCATGGTCTAATCCATGCATTTTACAGATAAAGAAACAGAGATAGAGCACAGACAAGTTAAGTAAATTGTCCCGTGTGTCACAATCAGTGCGTTTCTGAGACAGAATTTGAACTCAGGTACTTGAAAACCAAATCTATCACTCTTCCTATTATAACACAGCCTCTCATCATAGCATGGCTCCTTGTTTCTGGTCATATCTTTACCCAAGTTGTATGAAAGAGAAACGAACAATTTCACATTCAGTATTCTTTTCTGTTCCTTGTCATATATTGAAATATTTGTTTTGGTTGATGGTTATTAAATTTATAATTAAAGAAAAAAATTTTAAATAGAAAAAAATAAAAATATATAAGAGCTGACATTTATACATCTCTAAGAAAGAATGCTGAAGATTGAAATATAGAAGGCTGAAGAGGGTAGAGTGTTCAGTACAGAGCATAACATAAATGATTACCCAGCGATGGAGACTGAGGAGGAATGGTCTAATAGGAAAGAGGAGAACCAGAAGAAAGCCATTATTCTGAAAGCCCAAGAGAAGGAAGTATCTGGGAGGAGAGAAGAATCAACAATGTTAAGTGGAAATTTCACTTGACTCCTTATATACTTGTTGACCTTCATTGTAACTTGGGCTTCTCTAGGCATTTTTTGAGCATTCACATTTGGCCTAATTAGACCCTGCAGAGTCCCTTACCATATGGATGGTATGACTTTGACTGGCTAACTACATCATTAAAACTGGAGAGACCCAGCTCATTCTCTTTCCTGTTGTCTTTTGGCCACACTCTTTGAGAATTAAAAGGAAAGAAAAATATTTCCTCTGTTCTTCTTCTTTTATCCTAGCTCTGGATGAGTGGGTCTGGGAGTGTTTGTTCGACTCTGTGTTATTTGTCTTCCTCAGTTTCAGGTGCCAGGGGTGATCGTCACCAGATCTAAGAGTTGGAACCATGGCGACCTTGGAGCCAGAATTGCAGATGAGATGTTACAGTCATCTAGTCTGGCATTAAAGCCCTGAGAAGCCAGATGCCTAGGACTTGAGCCTGAAAAGGGCTTTGGTCTTGGAACTGGGATTGTGCTCTATGGTAACAGAGCTAAGCTACCTAATCCTCTTTTCCTCCTCAGACACTGAGGTGGTACAGAGAGGAAAGGGAATTATACCTCCCACATGTAGGGAAAGTAAGTTTGTATATTTGTGATTATGCCTTTTGAAGCAAATATTCTCTTTGTTAAAGCTCCTGTGTTACATGTATAAGTGTGAGGAATTAATAAAAGAATATGTATGTAAGCATTTTGAGAAAGTATGATAAAAGAGGTTCTGTTCAAAATAACTACAAAATGCATAAAGTATCTTTCCACTTATTCACACAAGATTTATAGAAATACAATGATCAAATCTTCTTTAAAGAAATAAAGGGACAGAGTAAGACAATAGGATATATAAACTTAGCTTATCTTTGGATTTGGCTTAATTACCTCCTTCTTCATGAAGCCTTTCCTGGTCCCTTCAACTAGGGCACCCCCTCCCCAAACTACCTTCTGTTCATTTTATCTATAACCTGCACTCATATGTGTACATGCTTTCCTTTCCATTAGAATATAAGCTCCTTGAAGGCAGTGACTGCATTACTTTGTCCTTATTTCCCCAGCCCCTAGCACAGTGCCATACAAATAACCAATAATTAATAAAAATGTATTGATGACTACTGTGGAAATATGTTTTTATGACTCCATATTTATATAATATGTATCGTAGTTATTGCCTTCTCAATGGGTAAAAGGAGGAAGAGAATTTCGGACCGAAAATAAAAACAAAAAGTAAAAATAACAAAAACATGAATACTTGTTGATTGATTGATGAGAGAGCTGACATTATCAGTATTGAACATCAATTATGTTTAAGGCACCATACAAGGCACTAAGGACATACAGAGAGAAACTGAACCATTTCTGCCTTTAAGGAATTACAATTCACTGAAGGTAAGTAATTTGTCTAGAGTCATGTAAGCAAGTAGGGCTAGGATAAAAATTCAGGCTTCTTCACTTCCAGACCCTCATTTTTTTCAATAGACACTGTTATTTATTTTCTGGATGATCTTGGGTAAATAATTTAATCTCTTTGTTTCTTACTATAAAAATTATTTGGATCCATTAGAAGATTGCTAAAGTCCTTTCCTTCTCCATCTTATGATCTTATCCTTCTATGACTTATTAGAAAACACAGGAGATCATAGATGGGTCTTCTCCTGGTAGAAAGTTTAAAAGAAACATTAGAATTTGTGATGCTTGAGGGTGACCATTTTTTGACTTTCTTTGTATGCCCAGCACTTAACAGTCTAGTTTATGTGTATAATGTGTCCTTGGTCATAATTACACACGTTTCTGCTCTGTGGTTTATATTGTAACTGACAGGCAGGGAAAGAGATGCTAGTCACCAAAGCCCCGGGACAGCTACTCTTATGGAATGCTATGGGATGGATGAAAGAGATTAAGGCAGGAGGTAGATACTCTCTCTGCTTCTTCATGGGAGGACCATCAGGAAATGAAGATCTTTAATGAATACCTAATACAAGGTGTAGGATGGGAACATAAGGGATTTGGGTGTAAAAACTCACCAGAGAATCATTGGATACAGTTTCTTACTTACAGATTCAATCCACTATTTGGTCAGAGTTTTTCTGGAATCCCCAGAGGTGGAGGAGGAGGGAGCAGAAGTCGCCTTTTTTTTTTTCTTCCAGGTCCTCACTCTTTGCAGACTTTCACATCTGGTGAGTCTGCTTTTCCTTCTTGGTTAGTTCATATTTATAACCCAAATAATCATATTTCTGCCTTAATCTCCTTCCTATTACTTAATTAAAAGACCTGATGTTGATGCCAGGGAAGGGCATACTGAGTGGAAAACGTAAGTAGATTTGTGATTCCAGAGCAGAGGGAGAGTGAGCCTGCTGCTGCAGCCTAACTGGGTCTGTGGTGTATTTTCAGCCTCTCTGGCAAGCAGGACAGGAAGTCCTAAATACCGGGCAACTTATTCTTTCTCCCAACCCAATTAATTCAACATGTTAATAAATGCCAGACTCCCATGAACCTGGGGGAGTCAATACACTGAGCTTTGGAACTCTGCTCTGGGCCTGAACTGTGCTGATTGGCAGGTGAGTGGCTATAAATTCATCTATGCTACTCTATCTAGCAGAACTCGAGCCCATACTTGGTATCCAACTACTCCAGCTGTCCTGCCGTCTGCTGTCCTACTCTGCGGAGATTTGTACCTCTTCCTCTTTGAACAGTGATAAAATCAATACCATTATTGTTTCCTTAAAGGCTATGGCTTTTGACTGTCCTAAGATCATGATTCCTTTAACGCCAACCCCATCCTCTAACCCAAAAAAGTCCTTCTCTAGACACCATTTCCCAATATATGTTATTTTTCCCTATTAGAATACAAACTCCTTGAGAACAGGAACTATTTCAATGTTGTATTTATATTCCCAATGACAAGTATAATGCATGGACCATTTGTGGGTACTAAAATATATTACAGTATAATATAGTATATGTTATAGTATATCGTATTATATACTA
>JAQQSU010013238.1:0-11712 GCA_028627135.1 Pseudochirops cupreus | reverse complement strand
GGAACTGAATCTTGTAAACTAAGATTAAATAAAATAAATAAATAAAAGATAATACTTTATTAAAAAAAAACTGGACTATCATATGCAATATTCCATAGCTCTGGACCCTCCCCTTCCACTTTCCCAGCTCTGCAAGGAAGAAAGAGGAGGGATATTCTGGTGTCTCTTCTCTGGGGTTGCACTTGTTCTTTGTAATCTTGCAACATTCATTTTGGATTGTTTTATGTTGTTCTTTTGATTTATATTGTTGCATGCATTGTGTATATTGTTTTCCCAACTATGCTTGCTTCACTTTGCATCAGTCAGTTCATGCAAGTCTTCCCATGATTCTCTATATTCATCATATTTGTCACTCTTATAGCATAGCAATATTCCATCACATACATCTACCACATTTTTTTTCCATTCTCATTCTTGGCCATCTACTTTGTTTCCAATTCTTTGGTATTACCAAAAAAAAAAAAAAGAAGAAGATACTATAAAAAAAAACAACACAAGTCTTCCTACCTCCAGGTCCACTGTGCCGCCAAGCTGCCCTCTCACGTTATATAGTTTTCACTAAGTTTCATGTGCCAGTTGGAATCACCGTCACTTAGGAAGCCCATCAGTTATTCTTGGAAATGTGATTTGACACCTTTTTTTATTGATCTCAGTCTATAACGTCATGGTCACTTAATATTGAGTCAACAACGACTAAACATCCTCTGTGTGCCGAGGCCTGGATTAATAATAATCCTTTAAATTTTATGGGAATTGAAGAGTTTGTTAAATTAGGGTACATATTATTACTCCCTGTTTTTTCCTGACTGTAATATTAATGGTATTTAAGATCTTCTCCACCCATTAATAGGCCTCATGTGGAGCCCATGAAGGGAAGCTTGCTTAGGGGAGGCTTGCTTGTAGGAAGGCTTTCACACCTTTTGCTAATTTCTAATTAGGCACTGAGTCATGAGGGTTGTGATGCCTTCTGGCTCTGAGGAGTATATATATATATATATTCTGAGTTGGTATTTTGCTTTGGGAGCTCACTTATGAGAATGATCTTGTGATTCCCTGATCGAGATTCTGAGTGGCCATATGTTCAGAGCTCCCCACCTGCTCAGATATAGACTCTTTTGATCCAGGGATGTATGTAAAGTATATAATAATATTGCTTTTATTCAGGCAGTCAGAGCCCAGTTTGCTTGTATTTTATCTGAAATTCATGGTGCTGACTTTTACCCTGAACTAGTGAATATAATTTAAAAAGATTGTTCAACCCTTAAACAGCTATCTTTCCCAGTAAAGCAGAATCTGTACTAACAGCCACCTTGGGGATGCCAGTATGGTTGCCAATGTACTGGCTCTGTTCCTGATTCTCTAGATTTTTCTCCTACCTCCATATACTTCTCACCCTGTGGATGCCTCTGCCCCTGTGACCCCCTTCCTCTGATTGGTGACTTCATGTCCGAGACTAATATCTGCACTTATTTCTTTTCTGGATTTGCTCTTTACTATATACTTTTCCCTCTGCAATCAATCAATCAATATTTATTAAGCTCCTACTATGGACCAGACATTATGCTAAGTTCTTGGGATACAAAGAGAAGCAAAAGACATTACCTGCCCTCAAGAAGCTTACAATCTAATGGAAGAGACAAAAAAACAAGCCATACTTAGGATAAATTGAAAAAATAACAAGGAAAGCATTAGAATTTAGAGAGAAAGTTTTTTGAGAAATTTTGAGAAAGTTTTTCTGAGTTGGGACTTAAAAGAAGCTAGGGAAGTTAGTAGGTAGAGTTAAGGAGGAAGCATGTTGCAGGTATGTGGGACAAACAGAGAAAATGCTCAGTCAAGAGATAAAGTATTTTTTCATGGGACAGTTAAAAATCAGTGTCACTGGGTCAGAGTATGTGTAAGTATAAGGCATAAGAAAACTGGAAAGATAGAAGGGGCCTAGGTTTTGAAGGACTTTGAATGTCAAACAGAACATTTTATATTTGGAAGCAACAGGAAATACTGGAATTATTAAGAATGTATTATTAATATTATTTCTTTATTAATACTGAAATTATTAAGGGGAGTAATATGATCAGACTTGCACTTTAAGAAAATCACTTTACTCACCGAATAAAGGAAGGTTTGGCTTGGGGAGATACTTACGGCAGGAAGACCCACTTGCTGGTTATTGCAATTATTCAGGAGTCAGGTGATGAGGCCCTGCACCAGAGTGGTGATAGTATCAGAGGAGGGAAGGGGGCTTATTCAAGGCATATCTGAAAGGCAGTTGGAAATGTGACATTGGAACTTAGCAGAGAGGTTAGGGCAGAATAGGTAGATTTGAGAATCATCAAAATTAAGTCCACAGGAGCTGCTTAGACAACTAAATTAGACCACCAAGGAGTAAATGGGAAGAAGAGAAGAGGGCCAGGACAGAAATCTGAGAGACACTTACAAGATACAGCATATGATCTTGAAGAAGATTCACTTAAATGTTTGAAGGCAGTAATCACACTCCTCTTAAGGCTTCTCTACTCTAAACTAAACTCCCCAGTTCCTTCACCCAGTTTTCCCTTCAAGAGCCTGACCTCCAGTTTATTCACCATTCACAGTGATGCTCTTCTAGAAATGTTCCAGCTTGTCAATATCCTTCCCAACATGCAGTGCAGAGTGGAAAACAACACTAGGTGTGGTTTGATTCAGGCACAATAATATGATCTGCTTCCTTGTGGACAAGATGCCTTCTTAACCATGATTCCGTTTGTCTCTCTATTGTGGCTGGCTAATATTGAACTTTCATTTCAGTAAAACACCCAGACCTTTCCCACAAAAAAACTTGTCGAGTAAAATCTCCCCATTCTATTTGGAGTAGATTTTTTTTTAGCCTAAGTGAAGGATTCTCCATTTATTCCTATTCAATTTTATCTTATATTCACCTTATCATTCTAACCTTTGAAAACTTTTTGTATCCCTACTTTGTCATACAGTGTGTTGGCCATCCTTCTCAAGGTCATGGCATCTGTATATGTGAAATAAGACTTTTTAGATAGGTAAATCTTTGATCCACAGGAACTTTATTGTAGCATATGTATGAGAGATGGATCTAATTCCATTTTTTTCCCTATTCTTGATAGCCAATTTTCCTAACAGTTTTGAATTACTGAATAACCATCCTTCCTGCCTATTTTTTGTGATCTTGGACTTATCAAATGCCATACTTTGGTTTTAATTGTGAATTATCGATTGTGTTTTATTTCTCTACATTTCTATTTTTAAAAACCCATTACCATATAACTTTCATAATTATTGTTTTGTAACATAATTTGAAATCTGTCAATTCAATTCCACCTTCTTAGTCTCATTCTTCTTGACAGCATTGTCTGTGTATTCTTCCATATAAATTCTGTTAGCACCTTATCAAGTTCTGTAAAGTATTTATCAGTATTTTGAATTTGAGTTCTATTGCCAACTTTATTGGCTCACCTTAGTCATGCACACTGGATAGCTCTCAAATTATTTAATGTTTCTTTTATTTCTATTGAAATCTTAATGATTGTCTCTTCACAGGACTGTTAAGGTTGATAACAAAATAGTTCATATTTTTAATGTTGTCATATTTCTTCATAATTTTTAAAAATAATGTATAAAATGCTTATTATTTTTGTGGGTTTATCTTAATGGCCTACCATCTTGCTAAAGGGATTGATCATTTTTGTTGTTATTCATTAGCTCCCTTGGGTTTTTAAAGTGAGCCAACATAACATCATTTCTATGCTTTTTAATGCTTTTTTAAATAAAAAATGTGTTTAAATTTTCTTGAAAGCTTTTTATGTATAAGTTAATATAGTCATGATTTTATGTTTACTCTCATTGTTAATGTTTATTCTACCATTCCTCCTAATAATTAATCATCCTTAGTGGTATAAATCCCACTTGGAATTTGTTTTGCTAGTACATATTTAATACTTTAAATTAATAATCAAAAGTGATATTAGCTCGTCCTTGCCAATTTTGGGAGATAAGTACCATATTTATCTTAAAAAGAATTAGGAAGAATGGCATATTCGAAAAAATAAACAATTTAGAATAGAAATTATTTATTACTTGAATGTTTGGTGGTCAGTCCATCTGGTCTTAGTTACTTTTCATATTGGATTTTTAAGTGATCTATTTGATATCTCATTCTGAGACTGATGCATTTAGATTTTCTATTTTTCTTTAGCTGCAGTTTTATTTTTTTGTAGGCAATCATTAACAAATGAAATGTTTAAAAATTTTGCCTCTCTATCTTTATATTCTCACTTTTTCTATTCAATTCCCTCATTAGAGTCATCAAATCCAGTTTTTAAGAACTATTTTCAATTCTATAATTTTAAATTTATCTTTTTGTTTGATTTGTCTTATTCTATTACAGAAATACTGATATTAACATTAATCTCTAATTATCATTAAGATAATTTTAATTTATATCTCTTATTGATAATTTTTATTTTTCATCACTTTCATTTATCAATATATCATTTTCCCTCTTCTCCTAGAACATTATCTCCTTTACCAAAGAGCAAATAAGAGAAAAAAATCCCAACAGAATCAACCGATATATTGAAAATTGAAAAAAAAACATGACAAAATGTCTAGTTTTCTATATTCATATTCTTTTACCTTTGAAAAGAAATGAGATAGTTCTTTCACATACAGCCTCTCTGGAGTTACTTAGTTATCATGAATTATTTTATGTTGTTTTAAAATAACATTTATCGGCAGCTTTCACTTACATGTTTCAAATCTACCCACTGCTTCGTAGAACCATCTGTTATAACAAAGTATATAAAACTGGTACAATGAAAAGAGGAAAAAATAGCAGTTTATTAAAAAAAAACTAAGTAACATACAAAAAAAAACTGTACCATATACAGTTTTCCACATCCTTTTCTAGTATTTTAATAGATATGAGCACTCTCTTTTGTCAAAGGTGTGTTCTGCATCTATAGGTAGAATCATAAGATTTCTGTTGTTTTTATTATTGATTTGGTCAGTCATGCTGTTTTCCCAATATTGAGCCAGCTCTGTATTCCTGCTATAAATTCTGCCTCATCTTAGTGTATGATTAATCTAAGATGTTGTTATTATCTCCTTGCTGTTATTTTATTTAAAAATTTTGTATCAATATTTATTAAAACTGATCAAGAGTTTTCTTCCTCTGCTTTTGCTTTTCTTGGTTTTGGTATCAAAACCATGTTTGTGTCATAGAAGGAATTTGGTAGGACTTCTTTAGCTATTTTCCCCAAATACTTTATATTGCATTGGGATTAATTGTTCCTTAAATATTTGGTAGATTTCCATTTTAAATCCAACTGGTCCTGGGGATTTTTTTTTTTTGATTAGGGAGCTTATTGATGGCCTGTTCAATTTCTTTTTCACAGAGAGGGCTATTTAAGTATTGTACTTGTACTTTTGGTAATAAAGGAGTTTATATTTTTGTAAGTAATCAGCCATTTCACTTAGATTGTTAATTTTACTGATAATTGGACAAAAAACTTTTCTAGTAATGGTTTCAATTTCATCTTCATTAATGGTACATCCACCCTTTTCATGTTTAATACTGGTAATTTGTTTTTTTTCTTTTTTAAAAAATAAAATTAATCAATTATTTTAACCAGCTTTGACTTTTATTTATTAGTTCATTATATTTTTTACTTTCAATTTTATTATTTTTCCTTTGCTTGTCAGGATTTACAGTTTGGTGTTTAATTGAATATTTTTATGTGTGATTTTTCTAATTTTTAAAATTGCATGCCCCATTCATTGATCTTCTCTTTCTTTCCTTTATTGATATATACATTTGGAATACAATTTCCCCCCTAAGTACTGCTTTGTCTGCATCCCACAAATTTTGAACTGTTGTTTTATTGTCATTCCTTCTAAAGAAATTACTGTTTTTTTCCTATGATTTATTCTTTGAAGCACTCATTCTTTAAGATTAGATTATTTAGTTTTCAATTAATTTTTAATCTATCTTTCCATGACCCTTAAAAAACATAATATTGTATTATGATCTTTAAAGGGTGCCTTGAATATTTCTGCTTTCTGCTTTTCTGCATTTGTTTGTAGGGTTTTTATGCCCTAACACATGGCACATTTTTGTAAAAGTTTCACATACAGCTGAGAAAAAGGTACACTCCCTTCTATTCCCATTCAGTTTTGTCCAGAGGTCTATGATATCTAACTTTTCTAAAATTCTATTCATCTCTCTAATTTCTTTCTTAATTTTTTTATGGTTAGATTTATCTGCTTCTGAAATGGGAAATTTGAGGTATCTTACTAGTAGAGTTTTGCTATCTATTTCTTCCTCCAATTCATTTAACTCTTCCTTTAAGAATTTGGCTACACTATTTGATGTATATTTGTTTAGTGTTGATATTACTTCATTGTCTATGTTACTTCTTATCAAGATGTCATTTCTCTGCCTTTCCCTTTTAATTAGGTCTATTTTGATTTTTTCTTTGTCTGAGATCATGATTGCTACTTCTGCCTTCCCCACTTTTTATATTAGTTGAAGCCTAATAAATTCTGTTCCATCCCGTTATTTTATTTCTGTATGTATCTCTCTGTTTTAAGTGTGTTTCTTGTAAACAACATTCTTTTGGATTCTGGTTTCTAATCCAATCTACTGTTTTTTAGGTGAGTTCATCCCATTTACATTCACAGTTATGAGTGCTAATTGTACATTTCCTTCCATTCTATTTTCTTCTGTTTCTCTCTCTCTCTCTCTCTCTCTCTCTCTCTCTCTCTCTCTCTCTCTCTCTCCTTTTTAACCTGTCTCTCTTCAAAAGGGTGTTTGGCAACCACTGCTTTATCCACCCTCCTTTTATCACACACACCCACCCCACCCCTTCCATCCTCCATTCTACTTCCTTGCTGGGTTGTCGTTCATCCTTCATTTTGGAAGAAGACCAATGACATCATGGGTGATATCTTGACTTGTGTGTGAACTGATTTAAGTGAGGCAAAGTTGCACAGAGTCATCAACCTCACTCTCTCTTCCAAAGTTATCAAACTCCAGTGGCAAGACAAAAATCAAGATGACTGGTGATGGCCTAGGATGCAGTGGATTACCTTGGCATCTTTGATAACTGATTAAGGTCTAAGCACTCCATAGTGCTTGTTTCAGCCACCTTCATGGCCATTAGAACAAATTGTTCTGATTCACCCATTCTGCAGGGGGAAATCTTAACATGCTTGAGGTAGAAATCCCCCTAACTTACTGATGGGTATAAGGATTATCAGTTATGTGTCCCTCTTTGAACCAATTTAGATGCAAGTGAAGCTTTAGTGTTTCCTGCCTCCTCCCATTGTCCTCTTTGGTTTAAAAGTTCTTCCTAGCAAATCTCTTTTATGTAAGATAATTTCCCCGATTCTTCCTTTCCCTTCCCCTTCTCCTTGGATATCTCTGTTTCTTACCTGTCCATTTCCCCCCACATTATTCCCAACATAAATCATTTACTCCCACATCTTCTTTTTATATGAAATTATTCTAACTGCCCTAATAATGTAAAATTCTTAGAAGTTATATGTGTCATCTTCCCATATAGAAGCTAAACAGTTTAACCTTATTGAATCCCCTATGATTTTTCTTTCATGTTTGGCTTTTTATGCTTCTCTTGAGTCTTATATTTAAAGTCAATTTTTCCTATTCAGTTCTTTTCATCAGGAACGCTTTAAAGTCCTTTAATTAAATATCCATTTTTCCCCTTGAAGGATTATACTCAATTTTGCTGAGCAGATTATTCTTGGTTGTAATCCCAGTTCTTTTGCTTTCTGGACTATCATGTTTTAAGCCTTCTGCTCCTTTAATGTGGTAGCTGCTGAAGCTTGTGCAATCTTGGCTGCAGCTCCATAGGGTTTGAATGACTTCTTTCTGGCTACTTGAAGTATTTTCTCTTTGATCTCATAGCCCTGGAATTTGGGTATAGTTCTCCTGAGAATTTTTATTTTTGCTCTTTTAGATGATGATTGGTAGAATCTTTCAATTTCTTTTTTGCCTTTCTGAGTCTATGGTATTAGGGAAGATTTCCCTGATAATTTCTGGAAATGTGATGTCTAAGATTTTTCTTTGATCATGGCTTTCAGATAGTCTAATCATTCTTAATTTTTTTTTCTCCACAATCTATTTTCAGGTCAGATGTTTTTCTGGTGAGAAATTTCACATTTTATTTTATTTTATTTTTACTTTTTAAACTTTGTTTTATTGTTTTTTCCTGTTTCATATAGTCATTAGCTTGAAGTTACCCAAATACAGAATCATTTTCTTCATTGAGCTTCTGCGCCTCTTTTTCCGTTTGACCAATTCTGCTTTTTAAGAAGTTATTTTCATCGCTAATTTTTTTTGTTTCTCTTTTTCCATCTGGACAGGTCTTTTTTAAAGTGAATTTTAAGTGAATTTTATAATAATATAATAATGACAATTACAACAACATTGATAACAGCAATAATAATAGCAGCATTTATATAGAACTTTAAGATTAATAAAGCACCTTACATACTTGCTCATGATGGCACAGGCAGAAAATCTCTAAGGTAGGATTTGAACCCAGGTCTTCTGACTCCAAATCTAATTATCTTTCTTACTGCACAGCTTACCAATGGCAACAGGGCCTTTGGGGTTCCTTGGACCCAGCTACAAGAGCTACCCCTACTATCCACTTCCTTCCATGCCCACATTACTGTCTGCAAGACTCCATTAGTACAGTATTTCTGCACAAAGTCCTGGGGATATAGTATTATCATTTTGGAGATTGACAAGTCTGTTTTTTAAGGTGTTATTTTATTCAGTGTTTTTTTTTTATCTCTTTTACCAAACTGTTTATTGTCTTTTCATAATTTTCTTCCTGAAGTCCCATTTCTTTACTTAATTTTTCCTTTACAACTCTTATTGATTTTTAAAAGCATTCTTTAGCTCTTCCAGGAATTCTTGTTGGGTTTGTGTTCAATTCACATGCTTTCCTTTGAGTTTTTGATTGTAACTGTTTTAACTTTTTGTATTCTTCTGAATTTCTGTCTTGATATTCACTTCCAGCATAGTAACTTTTTATGGCCAAGTTATTTTTTCATTTGTTTGCTCGTTTTTTTTTTTTGTCTTGTCTGCTGAATTTTGAGCTTTATGTTAAATTTGAACTCTGTTGTTTGTGTGGAGAGGGGAGGGATGTTTCCAACTTTTTTACACTGCCATTCTCTAAACTAATCCTGGGAATTTGGAAATTTTCAGTGCTTCCAATGTGGTGTAATCTGGGGAAAAGTGTGGTCACTGTTCTCCTGATCTTTGTTCCTTACCCAGAAAGGGCCTCTGATCCTTTGGGATTGCAAACAGTGCTGTTTTGCAGGGGTCCTGTTACCTCATACCAGAAGTAATACTATTCCTCAGGGTCCCTGATCCCTTGTAACCAAAAGTAATACCGCTCCTCAGGGCTCCTGCTCTCTCTTGACTGAAAGAGCTCCTCTCTGCCCTTGAATTATGACCTAGAAATGGTTATAGGCCATGAATTTGCAAAACACCATCTGGCCCTGCATTCAGTGCTAGCATAAGGGTTCTCTGCAATCCTTTTCTGAGCAGTTTTGGGGTCCTCTTATTGTCTCTGACTCAATAGGTCCCCAAACTCCTGATGTCTCTGTTGCCACCACCTAGTCCCCCACTCCACCATCTTGGCTCTGCTCCCAGAAAACCAGACAGTGAATCAGTTTTAAAATCTTTCTACAACTTCTCCAACACTGACTATTTCCATATTTTATCATCTTTGTCAATTTACTCTGTGTGAAGTAAAACCTCAGTTATTTTAATTTAAACTTCTCATTATTATTTGGAGCATTTTTAATATCGTTATTAAGAGTTTGCAGTTCCTTTGAGAACTGTTTGCAACTATCCTCTGAGCACTTTTCTTTTTTTAAAAATTAACTTTGATTTATTTTTAGTTTACATCATTGATTTCCACAAGATTTTGAGTTAGAATTTTTCTCCCCCTCTTTCTCCTACCCACCCCACCAAAACAGCAATCCCACTGTATACCCCCTCCCCCAATCTGCTTTCTCTTATATCCTCCCCCATCACTCTGGTAGAGTCTGGTAGAGCAAGATGGATCTCCCTATCCTAGTGACTGTATATCTTATTTCCCAGTTGCATGTAAATAATAATTTTATATATATTTAACATATGATTTTAGAACTTTAAATTCTAGATTCTTTCCCTTCCTCCATTGTCACCAACCCCCACTGGAAAGACAAGCAATTCAATACAGGCTGTAAATGTGTAGTTACGTAGAACATCTCCACAATGGACATTTTGTGTAACACTGATATTTCCCTCCTTTCTATTCTGCCCTCCCTTTGTTCTGTCCTCTACTTTGTCCCTGTCCCTTTACAGAGTGTGTGCTTCTAATAACCCTCCCCCCCAACCTACCCATCCCTCCATCATCCTTCCTCTTATCCCCTTCCCCCTACTCTCCTGCAGGGCAAGATACCCAATTTAGAATGTATGTCATTCCCTCCCTAAGATAAATTCAATGAGAGTAAGGTTGACCCATTCCCTTTTTGCCTTCCTGTTCTTCCCCTCCATTGTAACAGTTATCCCTTGACTCTTCTATATGAAATGATTGACCCCATTCTGTCTCTCCCTGTCTCCTTTCATTATATTCCTCTCCCACCTCTTAAAATCACCTTCTAAAATAGCATCCCTTCCTATTCAATTGATCCTGTGCCCTCTGTCTATGTACACATATATACACACACTCCCATATATATTCATATGCATATATACCCTCTTATATAGACATATGTGTAAGTATACATATATATACATATAGATAGATAGATACATAGATACATTTATATTCCCTTCACTTATCCTCATACTGAGAAAAGTTTCATAATTTAAATTCTCATTTTTCCATGTTGGCATGTAGATAGTTCAACTTTGAGAAGTTCCTTATGGTTTCTTTTCCATGTTTACCTTCTCATGCTTCTTGTGTCTGAATGTCAATTTTTCTATTCAGTTCTGGTTTTTTCCTCAAGAATACTTGAAAGTCCTCCACCTCATTGAATGACCATATTTTCCCCTGAAACATTACACTCAGTTTTGCCAGGTAGGTGATTCTTGGTTTTAATTCTAGCTCCCTTGATCTCCAGAATATCATATTCCTGGCCCTTCAATCCCTTAATGTAGAAGCTGCTAGATCCTATGTTATCCTGATTGTGTTCACAGTATTCGAATTGTTTCTTCTTGGCAGCTTGCAATATTTTCTCCTTGATTTGGGAAATCCAGAACCTGGCTATAACATTCCTAGGAGCTTTCTTTTGGTGATATTTTTCAAGGGGTAATCGGTGAATTCTTTCACGTTCTACTTTGCTCTCTGGTTCTAAAATATCAGGGCAATTTTCCTTGAGAATTTCTTGAAGGATGCTTTCTAAGTTCTTTTTTTCATCATGGCTTTCAGGTAGTCCAATAATTTTTAAATTGTCTCTCCTGGGTCTGTTTTCTTGGTTGGTGGTTTTTTTCAAGGAGATATTTCACATTGCCTTCTATTTTTTCATTTGTTTGGATCTGTTTAATAGTATCTTGATTTCTCATAAAGTCATTTGCTTCCATTTGCTCCACTCTAATTCTGAAGGAATTATTTTCTGCAGCGAGCTTTTGAGATTCTTTTTCCATCTGGCAAATTCAACTTTTTAAGGCATTCTTCTCCT
>JAQQSU010013237.1:0-11712 GCA_028627135.1 Pseudochirops cupreus | reverse complement strand
TTGTCAATTAAGGGCTTCACTAGGAACATCAGGAAAGAATCTGAGAGCATGAACACGGTACTGTTGTCAGGAGATCCTCCCTGCAAGGACTAACCGACCCATCCTCTCCTTCCCTTTCTTCCTAGAGCTCCCAGGGAGCCCAGGCTCTCCACATCCCTCCTGTGGCCGCTCACTATCACACACTGCTTCATTCTATTAGATGACAATAAGAGGAATAGTAGCTTATTCTCCTGAATTCACTGCAGTTCAGAGAAGTCACGGAAGCCTAGATTTGAACCTGCGTCTCATGATTCCAAATTCAGGGCTCTCCTCATTGAACACTGTAGCCTCCCATGTGGCACAATGGTGCATGTGTGTGTGTGTGTGTGTGTGCGCGCGCATGCGTGTGTATGTGAGAATGTGAATTAATGGATGTCGTTGAATAAACAGCTGTTAACCACTTACCCCATGTCAGGTACTGGACTAGACACCAGGGATACAGATAAAGGCAAACACGCTGTGCAACCTTTCCTTAGATACTCATCCCAGGGTAGGTGGTGGCAGGCCCTGCTGGAAGCCAGGTGCAGGCTGTCTCAGGACTTGGCTGGCGAGGTGTATGGAAGTCCGCCATCAGGGCGCTGGCCAGCCCAGCACCTGGGCCTGACTGTGCGGGAGTGGAGGATGTGCAATCTGCACACTTAGGAAGGAATGCCCACAGCGGCAAGACTACAGTGTGGGATGACGGTGACCGTCCTGGCCTGCTTTCTTGACACAGTTTCATTTGTCCGGAATCACTCTTACTCCCCAGGGAGGCTTCCCTTGTGGGAATAGCTGTGCAACCATAGGGAACTACTTAATTTCTCTGAACCTCAGTTTCCTCATCTGTAAAATGGGCTTAAAAAATGCCTGTTGTAGGGCAGTTAGGTGGAGCAGTGAATAGAGCACTGGTCCTAGAGTCAGGAGGACATGAGCTTAAATCTAGCCCCAGACACTGGACACTTACTAGCTGTGTAACCTTGGGTAAGTCACTTAACCCCAACTGCCTTGCCTCCCCCCTCCAAAAAACAAAACAAAATGCCCGTTGTGCTCTGCAGACTGTAAAGTGCCTTACAAATAGGGGTGTGCTGGCAAGCATTTAACAAATGGCTCTCTGGAAGAGAAAGTATACATGATGTACTTTTAAGTTTAATCCGCATTATTAACATTTTCTCCATCATTTTAAAAGTCTACGAGTCTAGAAAACTAACAAAACAACAACCAAACCCTGATTTGTAGTCTTTGCTGAAACACACTGTGGAAAAGGCAGTTAGGTGGTTCAGTGTATAAAGCATCAGGTCTGGAGTCAGAAAGACCTGGGTTCAAATCTGGCCTAAGACACTGACTAGCTGTGTGACCCTGGGCAAGTCACTTAACCCTGTTTGCTGCAATTTTCTCATCTGTAAAATGATCTGGAGGAGGAAATGGCAAACCATTCCAGTATTTTGCCAAGAAACCCCAAATGGGCTCATGGACAGTTGGACACATGACTAAACAAAAACAAATTTATCATTAAAGTCAAGGAAGGTTCTGTGATGAGTCCACAGCAGGAAGCTGGCAGTGGGTGATCCATTATTGGGGCTAAAACAACTCAGGAGGCCCCTTGAGGAAGAACAGAGCAGGAGCAGGACTCGAGGCCCAGCCCTGCTGGCCTGAGGGTAGGCAATTTACGATTTATGAATCTTAAGTCTCCTCCCCACCTGCAAACAGGATAAGGTCACCTGCACTACGGACCTCACGGGACACTTTTCAAGTGCCCCAGATACATCCATCAGGATCACTAGTATCAGCCAATGACTAAGCCCCCACTGTGCTGGGGGCTGGTGTGGAGACGCCACCAGGATCCACATGGGTGCAGGTGAGATCACAAGCCTTCTGAAGGGCTACATAATCCCAGTCATTTTTTAAGAAATTTAAAACCAACTTGGGGCCAAGATGATTTTCTCATGAACTACGTTTGCTTCTGGTCCTTGGGCAGGCTGAATCAGAGCCAAGCTCAACCCAACACCCCCATTGCTTTCACTGGAAAATGGAGCCGCATTAAGAAAGGTGAAAGCCATGGCATTTGTGCTGTTTGTCCCCAGAGGCCAGAGCGAGGAGCACAAACGGGAAGCTGCGGAGAGATGTGCTTCAGTTCAACATAAGGATACTCTTCCTAAGAGTCAGACCGTGGGGAACGGGCTGCCTTGGGAAGCAGGGAATCAACCTCCATCACTAAGGTCTCCAAGTGGAGGCTAGGTGAGCACCTGTCAGGGGAGGAGCCTACAGCTCTACAAGGAAGAGAAACTGCTTACCGAATGTCGAAGGCTTTGACAAGGGGATTGACACTGGCCACTCGGATGGTGAGAAACTGGACAGGCAGATTGGAGTCTGGCGAGAGATCGTGCTGTCGCGACTCGGTCACTGTCAGGTGGATGTCCTGCTGCTGAGCCACATCGATATGATAGGTGGTCACCTTCATCACCCAGGTGTCGGTCACAATCACCCGGGCACCCGATACCCCCGTGGCAAACTTGTCAATGCGTCGGAACTCTGTGTTGATGGAGGAGGCCACTGCTCGCCACCCTGACTGCGGGAGGGCGTGGAGCGCTAGAGTCCGGGCGAGAGGGTGGCGATCCCAACTGTTCCGGGACCAGTAATAAGCAATGGTGCAGGTGATGGTGGGGAAGGAGACTGAAAGTAGAAGGAACAGCTTCCAGCCTTCTGGGGCCTGGTTGAAATAATACAGCTGCTTTTCAGATGCTGCGAAGCACATGCCAAGGTAGTACCCTGCAAAGAGCAAACAAAGGTTCTGTCTTAGGAACCAAGGTGCAAAGGGGTCCCCCAATCTAGTGAGGCTTGCGCTTCTACAGGAGCCAACAAATGGGCGTTTCCCTTCTCTCTGGCACTACAGGAGGCCCCAGTACCTTCAATAATTCAGTTCAACAAACGTCCCTGCATGCCTCCCAGGAGTGTGGAAGGAGACCAAAGATTGGAGAAGACACAATAGCTGCTTCTCAAGAAGTTCACAGTCTAATGGATGAAGGACTAGGCGCCCAAAGGAGAGTTTCTGAGAGGGCTTTATTACTGTTATTGTGCTTAATAAGAGCAACAACGGTGATGGTAATGCTCCACTAAAGACACAGGATCATTAATAAGGAGTTGGAAAGAATCATGGATGGCATCTAGTCCAACTCCCTCATTTTACAGATGGGGAAACCAAGGCACAGAGAGGTTTGGAGATTGGCCCAAGCTGACACAGTATGAAGGGCAGAGCTAGGATTCAAAGCTAGGTCATGTGGCTCTAAACCAACACTCTTTCTGCCTTACGACTTCTCCTGATGATGTGGTGCCCAGGTGCTCCTGGATCATGGAAGGCTATGGAGCAGTGCTCATACTCCAGCAGGTTTAAGCTGGGAAGACTGCAAAGTCTGGCCATACCCCAACAGGTTGTCAGCAGGTCACCGAAGGTATTAGCAGGCAGCGGCACCAATGTTTTGGCCACATCAATGCTAAGGATGGTCTACTAAAACAAACATCTGTACAGTGACCAAAAACAAAGATCTTGGAGAGACTGAAACATTGCCATGAATATGCATTCATATTAATTTTTGTTATGG
The DNA here is from genome assembly GCA_028627135.1 of Pseudochirops cupreus. Classification (NCBI taxonomy): domain Eukaryota; kingdom Metazoa; phylum Chordata; class Mammalia; order Diprotodontia; family Pseudocheiridae; genus Pseudochirops; species Pseudochirops cupreus. Next base: position 8,098 of record JAQQSU010013237.1, on the reverse strand, counting down.
CCGTTCTTAATTTTCAGAGTCCTTTCAACAACAGGCCCTTTTTCAGGTCGTTGAAAGGCCAGAGGCTTGTTGATGCTGTGTTAAGGGGAATGGAAGGAGTCCTTAAGTGGAGACCCCTGCATTCTGGCCTGAGCTCTGACTTTTTAGAAGAGTAGCTGTTTGACCTTGGGAAAGCAATACTATCTGAGCAGCAATTTCTTCATCCATAAGATGAGGACAATCCCTTGCTCACACGGACTATCTACTCTCTGGCTCACTTTTTTTTTTGGTTTGGATCTGTTTCATCGGCACTGGGACCTTCCTCTTGTAGAAACTGCCTCCATGGATACAGACTAGCAGCAATATGGTGTTGTGAGAAGAGGGCTCTAGACTCAGAGGCAAGAAGACCAGGATTTAAATCCCAAACCAGACATTTCAATGAGTGCATGAATGAAAAAGCCTTTATTAAGCCCTGACCAGGGCCACATTTTGTGCTAAAGGCTGGGGATTCAGATACAAAAGTAAAAACAGTCTCTGCCTTCAAGAAGCTGACTTGCCAATGAGGAAAACAACAAACACTGGCAATCTGTAGTCAAACAAAGCTACAAGGACTGTGAGTAGGGCCAGAAGTGAACAGACTGGCACACCTCTTCCTGAAACAATTGCAGTCTATTTAATCACGTTTTGGAGCCCCAGAACTGGAGGGGAGGGATGGAAGCAAGGAAGGTTAAGTAAGCCTCCGGGGTGGGACAGAGGTCACTGGTGCTCCAGAGGACATGGTCATAGAGAAGAGTCATTTGAGTTATGGGACTCTGGGCAGTCACCTTCCCCTCTCTGGGCCTAGGTTTCCAATGAACTCACTGAATTCTAAGGTAACTTTCAGCTCTAACACTACGAACTTAAGCACTCATTCAACAGAACTGAATTCAACAAGCATTTATTCAATCAGTACCAGGAACAAGGAACACTGCTGGTGGCTAGAAATACAAAGATAAAAATGAAACTGTTCCTCCCTCCAGGATCTCATGTACATAGGTAAATAAGGACAAAATGTATCCCCATATGGGGAGAAGCACTGGCAATACAGATACAAAGTAATATGCGGGGAAAGAAGGAGAGCCTTGTGCTGGGGGGGCCTGGGGAGATGGTAGTACTTCCAGTGCCCCTCTGGGGAAGCCAGGGGAAGGGGTAGCATAAGTTCTGCAAGGTGAATAGACTGTGCAAAGGCATGGAGAAGAGAGACGGAATGTTGTACTGAAGGCCCAGCAAACAGACTAGTTTGATTGTGTATGAAGGACAGCAATGTATAAAGTTTGGAAAGGTAGTCTATAGTCAAACTGCAAAGGGTTTAAATGCCCCAAAGTGGGGTGGGGGATCTGGGTGGGTATTTTATCTTAGAGGCAACAGGGAGCCCCTGAAGCTTCTGGAGCAAGGGAGTGACACTGGCCTATAATTCTGTCTTACAGACTTGATGAGGACATGAAGAAGAGAGATTACTTGAAGAATATGGGGTTACACAGGCGCTGTGACTTTCCTCTCCTGCCATCTCCACTGTGGCCTCCTCACAACCACCTACCCCACAACACACAGCCAGTATCACTGGCAGCTCATAAGCCCAGGCTGTCCGCTAGCCCACAAGGCCTAGCCATTGGTTTGTTGTGAGAATCAAATGGAATCACATCTGTCTATAAAGTGTTGTGTAAAAATTCAACTCAATTTTATGACCATTAATTAAAGACCTAGAATGGGGAAGGCCCTGGGATCCATTCTGGGGAGTGGGGATGCAAAGATGAAAAAGAACACAGTCCCTGCCCTCAGGAAACTTACAATACAAGAGAGAAGATAGGACCCATGAACAGATAAGTATGTGATGACACAAAGGGGAGAACCAGACAAACAGAAAATACGAGAAGGAAGGGATCACTTTCCTCTAGGTAGGGAGGGCTGCTTCTGATGGGAAGCAGCACCTGAGCTGAGCCAAAGAGTTTCCAAATCTTGCTTTTATCATTCTCTAACTCTACCCCTTCCCGATTCTTGACTCTACCTACTCTCTCCCCAGTTAAGAGTGCTTTCAAAAATCTTTATTCCCCCTTTACCTATCCCCATCAAAGCTCATAATCTGAATAATTTTCATCTGTGGCATCTTTTTCCAAGTGTTAATTTTCTTTGTCCCTTCCCCTGTTTCTTTTCCCATCTAAGTTATTCTCAAACAGATCACTTCCTTTTTATGGGCTCTACATTTACATGTTCATTCTTTATTCTTCCATTAGTGGAACTGCTTCTAGGAGACAAAAGTCCTTCTCCCTCCTCTGTCCCATTCCTCTATTAATTAGCACGCTGGCAGACTGTGTTCGATCCTTCCTTCTCCCTCTTTTTCTTTAATTGCTACATTTGTTTTTGATGTACATTGTTCTGGAAAGCCTCACTCCTAGAAACAGCTATTCACGGAGGAGGCTGTAATTGTGCTGTTGGGATCACTTTCTATCCTGAATCATTAACCACTCCCACACTCCCACCCCCCTTACCATAGCACTTATCCCTTCTAGAGATAGTGAGGATAGCCTTTTCCAACCTGGGCATATTATAACTTTTAGATCCTATTTTTTTTAATATAAATTTTATTTTGACTTCCCCTGACAAGTACATATTTCAGCGATATGAACAAGCACATAAGAAATGAAAATAAGAAATTGAGGGGATGCTCATAAATTGGGGAGAGGCTGAACAAACTGTGGCATGTGATTGTGATGGAATACTATTATTCTATAAGAAATGAAAAGCAGAATGCCTTTAGAAAAACCTGGGAAGACTTACATGAACTGATGCAAAGAGAAGTGAAAACAGTGTACACAGTAACAGCAATACTATATGAAGTTCAATTGTGAGTGATTTAGCCATTCTGATTAATATAATGATCTAAAACAATTCTGAAAGACTTATAATGAAAAATGCTATCCATCTCCAAAGTACTGATGACATATGAGTGCAGACTGAAGCATAATTTTTTAAATTTATTTTTCTTTTTATTTGTTTGTTTTGCAACAGGGCTAACAAGGAAATACGTTTTGCATGATTGCACATGTAAAATTTATATGACATTTCTTGCCTTCATGATGGGTGGGGAAAGTATGCTAGGGAGGGAAATAATTCGCAATGCAAATTTAAAAAAATCGATGTTAAGAATAATAAATTTTTGAAAAAAAAAGAAATAAAAAAGAAAAAGGAGCTTATGCTGAAACAAACAAGGACTCATAGATTACTGTACCTGTCATGCAGCAGACAGTGTCCTACACCTAGAATCAAGAAGATCTGAGTTCAAATTCAGCCTCAGACATTTACTAGCTGTATAACCCTGGACAAGTCTCTTAATCTGTCTTCTTTAATTTCCCTTTAATATAAAATGAGGGATAATATTAGCACCTACCTCCCAGGTTGTCGTGCAGATAATATAATATTTGCAAAGCTCTGAAAATCTTAAAGTACTATATAAAAGCTACTTAATACTGCTGACTGTTAAGCCCATCCCCAGAAATCTATATACTGACTGTATTTTTATTTATGTTTTGTTCTGACACATCAGTCACTTCCAGTAATAACATTCTACAAAAATACAGTCAAGCCAAGCCATAACACAGTAGTTCTGACTCACTGGAAGGACGTGTCCTTGGAGTTTGATCATTTGGAACCAACACTGTCCATTATGTTTGACTTGCTTTTTGTTGCCTTCACAGCATTTATTTCCATCTGTGTCCTTTCCTGCTTGGATTAATGATAAACTCCTTCAGGGGAGGGGATTTGTGACATTTTTTTTATCTCTGTATCTTCTCAGCAGTCTTGCACAGAACAGGGATTTCATACATGCTGGTTTAGTGAAAATGAAGAGTTAACAAAGGCACAGTGCCTAATAAATATTTGTTGAATGTTTCAAAGGGCTTATTTATTTACGGCTGGAGGGTTAGAGAGAGAGCTCCCTCTCTTCCCCTCTGCCCCTGCTTTCCTTCAAGCCCACCTACCTCACTGCGCAGGGGGTCCCTCCACCGCCTAGAGCTCGGTGGGCTGGACCCTCTGCCCAGGGCGGCCCCCTCGGCACCTCCCTGGGGGGTTCTCCTGGCTGCCCTGCTGCCCTGCCCAGAGGGCTCTTCCCCACTGGACTGGAGCACCTGGAGGGCTTCTGAGCCCCCAGCTCCGGCGCTGCCCAGCGATCTACACTGCCCACTTCGCAGGCACCCCGCCCCTTCACGATGACCATGGGGGGAGGGGGCTTCCTTGGGTCCCGCTCCAGCCTCTCTCCCCGCCGCCGAGCTTTGCCCGGCCCGGGGCCCCTGTTGCGAATGCGGGGTCCCGGAGAGGGGCTTGAGGGGTGACCCCTCCGGGGTAGGGAGCATCTCAGCAGGCCTCCAAGGAAAGACCGGGAAAGGGGTTCTTGCCCCGGGTCGCGCGAGGGAGGGTGGGTGGGGGGAAGGCGCGCCCCAGGCTGCCCTGCCCCCGCTCCCGACCTCACTCACCCAGCGGCAGTAGCGAGTGGACCAGTATGGTGACCGTGGTCCTGCGCAGGTGGTACTGGACGAAGGCCACGTCCTCGATGCCCAGCCAGCTGGACAGCAGATTCTGCACGGTCAGCCCCGCCGAGTGGAACTCGTTGGGCGTGAAGACAAAACAGACGGAGAAGACGATGTAGGCCAGGGTGAAGGTCACCTCGGGGCTGTCCATGCTGGCCCGCTGGGCGCCGTCAGGCCGCCAGGTGAGGTAGCCCAGCCCGGCGGGGTGCCGAGGGTCCGGCAGGAGCGTTGGCCAAATGAAGCGGAGAAGCCCCGGCACCCGGCCCCGCCCCCGCCCTGGGCCGCAGGGACTTCCCGTCCCCGGCGTCGGCGACCGCGGGGGCCGCTGGGAAGTGTAGTTTCGAAAACCATTACGCCTCCCGCTCTCTTCTGGCTGCGTCCGCTGAAGGTGTGGCTCTTACACGTCACCGCGGTTTTGCTTTGGGGCGCCCGGCTCCCCCGACTCTCTGTGCTGGACTCTTTACCCGGCGCTTGGGGTGGGAGGGGTAGTCTGTCTGCGAGCCCCAATGTTCCCATTAGATGGCTCCAGCATCACCCAGTGGTTTTGTACAAAGACGAGCACGACCCTTCATTTATCATCAAGACCCCCGCAAAAAAGAGGGAAAGGTCTCTCGGTTCAAGGAGCAGCCCCCTCCTTCTACAGGGGTGGAAGCAGCGCCCCCAGTATTTAAGGGACGGTCGCACTTGGGGCAGAACCTGGACTAATTAGATCCAGGGCTCTGTCCTCCACAATAAGCCACCTCACCCTTCTCTACCTAGGTGTGCCATTGGGCAGCCTTAAAGAAAGGGCTACCCCAGTTTTAAAGATTAGATCTAGATGGAGTGTGAGTGTGTGTGTATACATATATACAAAAATATATACATACATACACATCATTGTGTATATAAATGTGTACCCATATAAATATATATATATATATATATATATATATATATAGCCCACAATATTGTTTATTGATTGTTAATTGATGGGAAACGTCCTTTAACTTTGTATGGAACTAACATGGATCCTTATATTTGACCAGAGCCTTGTTGAATACCAATATTGATTTTAGTTACATTGCAGCAATCACATATATTGTTCATTTGGCTCTTCCTTCTGTCATGTCATACAATCTACTCATGGGATCATTTTTACTGTTAAGATTATGCCTCCGGGTTCCCATCACTTCCCTCTCCCTTGCTCACTTCTCTTCTCCTTCCTCTCTCCTTTTCCCTCTCTTCTCCCCTTCTTCCCTCCCTCTTTTTTTCTCCTTCTCCCTCTTTCCTAATCAATGGATATCTATTTTGGTTCCAGTTCTTGCTACCATAAAAAGTGCTGCTATAACTATTTTGGTAGATATTTTCTTTTGGTCAATGACTTCCTCAGAGTATCTGCCTATCAGAAGAATCTTTATGTCAAAAGGTATGAAAATCTTAGTCATTTTATTTGCATAATTCCCAATTGCTTTCCAGAATAGCTGTGCCAATTCAAAACTCAACCAGTATCTTGTTTGCGTGTGTATATATATATGTATGTATGTATATATGTAGTATATGTGCAAATATATAAAATTATTATATCAATATATTAAGTAGCGTATTTATATATTATATAATTGTAATTCTATATTTATTTGTATAAATGTGTCTATATGTGTCTATACACATAAATTCATCCATGCATACACATTTAATAGCCTGTTTATGTTTATTTGTGTATGCACACACATATATTTATTTATAAATTATATGTAAATAAAATATATAAATGTACATATACACACACAATAGAGTGTGAACCAGCTGATGTCCAAGCTTCCTTCAGGCTCTGACATTTTCTGAGTCTATATAAATACTTAGAGATCAGCTATTCTATTCTCTATTGTTTTACAGAAGGTGAAACTGAGGCAGGGAGAAGAAAGGGTGACAGCAATTAGAACTCATCCAGGACTCTTTCCACAATGCCACACTTTCCCTAGATAACCCAAACCCCTCAGAAGTGGGGAACCTGAGTCCAAGTTTGCAGAACAAATACTTCTATTAAGAAGATTTGTTGTGTGAAGTTTGGATTCAGTTAAAGGGCCCCACTTGAGGACCTAGTGGCCTTAAGGCATCAGCTTCCCCCACCCCTCGCCCTAGATAAGCAAACACAGAATTTTCATTCATTTATTCTTCAACATCTTCAATGTGTCTGACTCTTAGAATCCTTCCTTTGCTTCCAAACTCTGCTCAAGAGACAAGCGCTGTGGTCTCTCCATCCCCTCCCCCCACCTCCACCCCCCGAAAGGATTTACTTATTTATTTTCTTACTCAATATTTAAATGTTGGTTAATTAATTGATAGGTCCAAAGTACTGCATAAGTACTGAGGATACAATGGCAGACAAGATGTGGGCTGAGGAAATAAAACACAACTGACTTTGCTTTAAGGCAGAATGAGATCAGAGCAAAGGAGCGATCCTTGTTTGGTTTTGTTTCTTCTTTCCCATTGTTCACTCCATTGGTTACAATCCTTCTCTACAACCTGACTTATGTCTAATGCGAAAGTATTTGCAGATCCTACACTTGATTGCATGCTACCATGAGGAGGGCGGGGAGGGGACGGAGGGGACGAAAATTTGAAACTCAAGATATTGTGGAACTGAATCTTGTAAACTAAAAGTAAACAAACAAATTAATAAAGACAAAAAAATGAATAATATTGCTGACACAATGTAGTTTATTTTTCTTTTTGGTTAAATCTATTTTAACATTAACTTTGTCTGAGATCACAATTAGTATCCTCAATTTTTTTTTTTGGTATTAAATTCTCCTCCTGCCCTTTGTATCTTTGTATCTCTCATTTTTATGTTCCCTGAGAACAACATATTGTTGAATTCAAATTTTTAATCTTCTGTCCCTTTCTGTTTTATTCCCATTCTGAGCTACAATTACTTGTGTATGCAACCATTTTTTTTTAAAGGACAGTAAGCAAAGTGTTGCCCTTGAGTGTAATTTATGGGATTTTTGTGTGTCAAGTTGGCAGGAAATCTGGCTTTATCTGTTTGTATCTGGGGAAGAAAGAAAAAGACATCAGGACATAGATGAAGAATCAGGGACTAGAAGTCAGGAGATACCTGATCAATTGCAACTTGTTGTGTGACCTTAGATAAATCACTTTCCTTTTCTGGCCCCATCTTCCCCTTGGTAAAGGAGAATTTTGGGAAGTGTCTTTTAAAGAATCTACATATGAGCTGTAAGGGAAATGCCAAGACTCCCAGATGGGGAAAGTGAAATGTGAGATTTGGTTTGGGGGGGAATATATCTGTGAATGCACTGGTGTACCCTCCTACTAGCACATATTGGCACTTGTTCCTTAAGTCTTCTAGAGTACTAAAGCTAGACATTTAAGACTTGCAAAATACATTGCTGAGAAGACTCCAGTTTATCAAAGTTGTATCTGTGATTGTGTACAAATTTTTCCTGGTTCTGCTCTTCTCACTTAGCATCAGTTTGTACAGGCCTTTCCAGGTGAATATGAAGACTGTCTCCTCCCCATTTCTTATAGCACGATAGTATTCCATTACATTCATATACCAC
>JAQQSU010013236.1:0-11713 GCA_028627135.1 Pseudochirops cupreus | reverse complement strand
CTATTTTTTAGGGTGTTAATTTCTTCAGTCAGATTGCTGACTCTCTTTTCATGATTTTTTTGCAACATTCTTATTTCTCTTCCCAATTTTTCTTCCACTTTTCTCATTTGGTTTTCAAAATCCTTCTTCAGCTGATCTCTAGCTTTAAGGCAATCTTCATGTTTATTGGAAGCTTTTGGTGGGGGAGCTCTGGTTATGCTGTGCTCCAGCAGCTCTCTGCCTTGGTCCTTCTCTTCCCCAAAGAAGGAATCTAGGGTTTGGTTGCTGTTTTTACTTTGCTTCTTATGCTTATTCTTATTCATGGTTGGTCAGTCCGTGATTTTTTTTTTTAATCTCTGTGGAGCTCTGCTTCCAGAGGGGAAAGCTCTGTCCCAAATCGCTGGGGTTCTCCCAGCTGCCGGGGCTCTTAGGAGGTTGCTGGGTCCCTCCTCCAATTCCAGCTCACTGAAGATAAATGAACCACAGAACCAAAGCCTAAGACCACCATCCGGATCCAGGCCGTTCAATGCAGAGCACTTGGCCTCTGAACAATCACTTAGTGCCCTTGCAGTCTGCAGGCCAAGAGCTCCATAGCAGCAATGTGGAGGAGGATGCAGGACCTCCTCTTTCCGCTTCCCAGCCCTGGAGGCAGTTTAGCAGACCCGCTTTTCTCCCACGACCTCACAACTGCCACTGACCTAATTCTGGATTCTGCCACAGCTGCAGTTGCCGCCAGCGTGCTCACCTGAAGCTCCAGCCTGGGCTTGGCTCCTCTCATCCAGCCACCCCCGGGACACAGCCGCGGCTTCAGGCTAGGCTGGTTTTGGTTTGCAGTGCTGATATGGTTCCTCGTAGCCAAGCTGACTTTAGTGGAAAGTATATTTGTGTGCATTTTGGAGTTCTAGAATTAGTTTAGAGTCGTGTTTTATGGGTATTTTGGGGTGGCTATATGAGAGCTACAATATGTTGCTGCTCCTATGCCACCATCTTGGCTCTGCCCCACCTGATATACTTTTAATATTAATCTGGGGTACAAAGCCAAGATGGTGTCATAGAAGCAGGAAAATTCTGTTAATTCTCCCCATAACCACCTCAGATACCTATAAAATATGACTATAAACAAATTTTAGAGCTACAGAATCCATAAAGGGACAGAGAGAAACAAATCTCACACTGAAGGCAGCCTGGCAGGCAGACAGGAAGGGTCCATGGCAGCATGCTGAGAACCAAGCTCAGCCCCATGTGAGCCTGCAGCTTTAGCCCCAGCACAGCCCCAACTAACAACAGCTGGAGCAGACCTCAGAATAGGGGATCACCAGCAGCTGTGGTGGTTTATAGAATTTTCAACCCATAAGTGCCAAAGACAAATTAAAAGGTCAGTGTAGATCTCCGCTGGAACTGGGGGGGATGGAGTGAGGTCTGGCTTCTGCCCCAGAAGTGAGAAGTGGTGGAGGTGGCTGCAGCCATGCAGCCGCCTCCACATGGCTGCTTCAGAGCTACTGACCTGCAGATTGTATGGGGAACAAGCTACTATTCAGAGGGAAATCACTCTGGCCTTAACCTGCCTGGATTTGGATCGCTGTCTTAGGTGGAAGTGCTGGGGTGTGCAACCAGTGAGGCAGAACATGTGGGGAGCTGCAGAGAGGGCACCAAATAATAGCTCTGGTAGCTGCAAAAACCCCAAAAGTTTGGGACAAAGCTCTCCCCTCTGGAAGCAGAGTTCTAATGTGGCAAAGAGCTCAAAAGTCAAGTAATTGACTGGCAACATGAGGAAGCAAAAGAAGCAAAGCAAGCACAGTCATTAAAGCTTAGATTCCTTTTTTGGTGACAAAAAGGATCAAAGCATGGAAATCAGAACTCCTGCACCAAAAGCTTCCAAGAAAGATATGAATTGGTTACAGGCCACGGAGGAGCTCAAGAAGAATTTTGAAAATCAAATAAGAAAATTGGAGGAAAAATTGGGAAGATAAATAAGAATGATGCAAGAAAACCATAAAAAGAGAGTAAACAATCTGGCTGAAGAAAATAACACCTTAAAAATAGACTAAATCAAATGGCATAAGAGGGCCAAAAAGCCAGTGAGGAGAAGAATGCCTTAAAAAGTCAAATTTGCCAGATGGAAAAAGAATTTAAAAGCTCAGTGAAGAGAATAATTCCTTCAGAATTAGACTGGAACAAATGAAACCTAATGACTTTATGAGAAATCAAGATACTATTAAACAGATCCAAACAAATGAAAAAATAGGAGGTAATATAAAATATCTCATTGGAAAAACCACTGACTGGGAAAATAGGTCCAGGAGAGATAATTTAAAAATTATTGGTGTACCTGAAAGCCATGATCAAAAAAAAGAGTCTACACACTATATTTCAAGAAATTATCAAGCAAAATTGCCCTGATATTCAAGAACCAAAGGGCAAAATAGAAATTCAAAGAATTCAACGATCACCTCTTGGAAAAGGTCCCCAAAAGAAAACTCCTAGGAATATTATAGCCAATTCCAGAGTTCACAGATCAAGGAGAAAATACTGCAAGCAGTCAGGAAGAAACAATTTGAGTATGGTGGAAACAAAAATCAGGATAACACAAGACCTAGCAGCTTCTACATTAAGAGATCTAAGGGTTTGGAATATGTCATTCTGGATGTCAAAGGATCTAGGACTAAAACTCCAGGGAAAAATATTGTCATTCAATAAAATAGAGGACTTTCAAGCATTCTTCTTGAAAAAACCAGAGTTGAATAGAAAATTAGACATTCAGATACAAGAAGCAAGAGAACATGAGGAGGTAAACAGGGAAAAGAAATCATAAGGAACTTATCAAAGTTGAAATATTTACATGTCTACATGAAAAAAGATATAATTATAACTTGTGAAACTTTTCTCAGTATGAAGATAGTTGAAGGGAATATAAATGTATGTGTGTGTTTATCTATATGTGTGTGTGTGTGAGTATGTGTGTGTGTGTATATCTATGTATGTATATGTATATGTGCATATGTATATGTATATGTATATGTATATATGTACGTGTACATGCATATATGTTTATATAGAAGGTTAAATGTGCGTATGAATACATATGTGGGTGTGTTTATATATGGGTACAGGTATACATAAGCAGAGGGTACAGGATCAATTGAATAGGAAGGGATGATATTTAAAAAATAAAATTATGAGGTGAGAGAGGAATATAATGAGAAGAGATAGGGAGAGACAGAAGAGGGCAAATTATATCATACAAAAGAGGCAAGAGAAAACTGTTACAATGGAGGGGAAGAACAAGGAGGCTAAAGGGAATGGGTCAACCTTACTCTCATTGAATTTGGCTTAAGGAGGAAATAACATGCATACTAAACTGGGTATCCTACCCTACAGGAAAGTAGGGGGGAAGGGGATAAGAGGGGGGATGATAGAAGGGAGGACAGATTGTAGGGGAAGGGTAGTTAGAATCACACAGTTTTGCAAAGGGACAGCATCAAAGTAGAAATTAGAACAAGTGGGGGGAGGGATTGGATGGAGGGAAATATAGTCAGTCCTTCACAATATATCCAATATGGGAAATGCTTTGCATAATTACACATGTGCAACCTATATTGAATTGCTTATCTTTCCAGTAAATGTGGGTGTCAAGGGAAGAAGGGAAAGAATCTGGAATTCAAAATTTTAAAATCAAATGTTTAAAAAATTTTTCATTATCATCTTTTAAATGCAAGTAGGGAATAAGATATACAGCACTGGGGTATAGAGAGCCATCTTGTCCTGCTAGAAAGTTAGAAGGAGGATGAGGGAGGATAAAGGAGAGAGCAGATTAGGGCAGGGAGTATTCAGTGGGATCCCTGGTTTTTTTTTGGGGGGGGGGGAAGACAGGGAGAAGATTTGTAACTCAAAAGCTTTTTGACACAAATGTTGTAAACTAAAAATAAACATAAATAAATTTTTAAAAAATTTAAAAGAGAAACAGAACTTGTGAAACCCACTGTGGGAGGAACTTGCAGATGCAACAGGAAGGGGTGGAACAGGGAGGAGCTAGTGACCACATATAAGGAGAAGCCCCAACAGGGAGATAGCAGAAGAGAGAAGAGAACACTTCTGATGGCAGAATTGAGATAGAGAAAACTTATGGTATCCTGGGACTCTGTTTGTCTATTCTGCCCATGTTGATTTGTTTGTAATACTTTGTACAGAAACCCTGGGACCTTGCCAGAAGCCTTGAAAGGGGATTTTCTTGTTGTCTGTATACAAAAGTCCTAGCAGAAGATTTCAGAGGTCCTCGGACCGTATTGATGATGTGTGTTGAGTTCTCATGCTTTGTTTGTGTGTCTGTGTTGATTTCACAGCCAGAAAGTGAATTGATGATAGTGCTGGCAATGTTCATGAATGTTGTTTTGGCTCTGTTATACTTTGTCTTACCAGAAATAGAAACTGTGAAGGACTTGAGGTGTTCTGGACACTGTGAGCTTCAACATGGAATGAGAAATTGAACATGGACCTGGATGAGGAGCTGGACGAGAAGCTGGACAAGGAGCTGAGAGCTGCCTACCTTTGAATCCAGGTGATAGTTGGGTAAATTCAGGCAATAGCTGGGACCATGGAAGAGGAACCATGGAATCTGAGAGCCAGCCTTAAGTCAAGATGAAAAGACCTCTTCTTGGGTACTTAGTGCTGATTGAGATCATGATTTACTGTGGCCTAGGGGTGGGAGAACTTTGTACTCTGTAGCTTGTACATCTTAAGGATTGGTGAGTTGAGGGTGATTGGAAACTAATCTCCAATCAAGAAGAAAGAAGACTTTTTGACTGAGAGATTAAGACTATATGACCTAGGGGTGGAGAACTTTGACCTTTGTACTTTGTGTCCCTTAAGGAGACTTGCTCCTTAAGGATGACTGAATTAAGGATCATATCTTTGTTTAAAACTATGTAGCCACTTTGGTGAAAACTATGTGGCCACCTTAGTGATAAGTTGTTATGTTATAGCGTTGTGAATACTGTTCTTTGTTTTTTGAGAATGTTTTGCTTTAGTTTACTGCTAAATAAATAGAGTTCACTATACTATGTGATCAGAACCTTAAAGCTATTCACAGCAGTAGTCGTCTGGAAAGCTGCTTGTGCTTGGCTTTACAAGTTCCCAGGTAAAGGAGAAAATATTGCAAGCAGCCAGAAAGAAACAATTGGAGTATTGTGGAAACACAAGCAGAACAACACAAGACCTAGCAGCTTCTACATTAAGAGTTGGAAAGGCTTGGAATATGATATTCCAAAGGTCAAAGGAGCTAGGATTAAAACTAAGAATCACTTACCCAGCAAAACTGTGTATAATACTTTGGGGGAAAATGGGCATTCAATGAGATAGAGGACTTTCAAGCATTCTTGATGAAAAGACCAGAGCTGAATAGACAATCTGACTTTCAAATAAAAAGATTAAGTAAAGTACATAAACAGGAAAGAGAAAACATGAGGGACTTGTTAAAGTTGAACTGTTCACATTCTTACAAGGAAAAATGATATTTGTAATTCATGAGACCCCTCTCAGTATTAGAGTAGTTGGAGGTGAGCTGAATATAATGGGATGATACCTACAAAATAAAATTAAGGGGTAAGAGAGGAATATATTGGAAGAAGAAGAAAGGGAGAGACAGGGTAAATTATCTCACATAAAAGAGGCATGGAAAAGTTTTTACAATGGAGGTGAAAAAGGGGAAGGTGAGAGGGAACCTTCTTTTCATTGGATTTGGCTTAAGGAGGGAATAACATACACATTCAATTGGATAAACTGGGTATCTTGCCCTCCAGAAAAGTAGAAGGGAAGGAAGCAGAGAGTTTTGATTGAAGTAAGGGCAGATTGGGTGAGGGGGTTGTCAGAAGCAAACACTTTTGAGAGGGCAGAGGGTCAAAGGAGAAAATAGAACAAATGGGGGGGCAGGATAGGATGGAGGAAAATATAGTTAGTCTTTCACAGCATTATTATTATGGAACTATTTTGTATAACTGCACATGTATAACCTATATTGAGTTGCTTGCTTTCTCAAATAGGGTGGGTGGGGAGAGAAGAAGGGAGAGAATTTAGAACCCAAAATTTTAAAAACAAATGGTAAAAATTGTGTTTATGTACAACTGGGAAATAATATATAAAGGCAGTAGGGTATAGGAATCTATCTTGCCCTATAAGAAAGTAAGGGGGAAGTGGATAAGGGAGGTGGGGTGATAGAAGGGAGGGCAAACTGGGTGAAAGGATAATCAGAATGTATACCATCTTGGGGTAAGGGGAGAGGAGAGATGGGGAGAAAATATGGAACTCATAATCTTGTGGAAATGAATGTTGATCCAAAAGACTCATGATGGAAAAGGGTATCTACATCCAGATAAAGAATTACAGAGTCTGAATGCAGATTCAAGCAAACTATATGCTCTCTCTCTCTCTCTTTTTTTTTTGTTGGTTTCTTCTTTCTCATGGTTTTATCCATTTGTTATAATTCTTCTTTACAACATGACTATTGGGAAAATATGTTTAATATGAAGGTATATGTAGAACTTATATCAGGTTATATGATGTCTTGGGGGGTAGGGAGGAGGAGATGGAGGGGGAGAAAATTTAGAACTCAAAAAAGTTGTGGAACTGAATGATACAAACTAAAAATAAATAAATTTAAAAGGAAAAAAGGAAATGAATGTTCAAAACTAAAATAAATAAATTAATACTAAATAAATAATGGAAGGAGATATTAAATTTCAGTTGGATATTAGTGAAAATAAAGATGTAGTATCTTTCTCATGAGAGGTCACATATTTGAAATCTATCTGTGATGCCTTAGGAGTTTGTGGATTCCCAAGGTGATATATCCTAGGATCTGATGATAGCTGATGCCCTTTTTAAGTACGTATTCTGTGAAATCTGCCATCTTTTTAAACTTTTGGTGATGGTAGGAAAAAATGAAAAGAATAAGCACAAACTCTTACTACTTGTGGGGTAGAAGAACTTTTAGGTACAATTTCAAATTGTTTTCCAAAATGGTTGGATCAGTTCACACCACCAATAGTGCATTTTATATGCCTATTTCTACACATCCCCTCTAATATTTGTCATGTGTGGTTTTTATCATATTAGCTAATCCAATAGGTGTGAGGTGGTACTTTAGAGTTGTTTTAATTTGCATTTCTCTAATAAATAGTAATTTAGAGCATTTTTTATTTTTTGCTTTTTGGAGGGAGGAAGGTAGGGCAATTGGGATTAAGTTATTTGCCCAAGGTCACACAGCTAATTGTGTGTTAAGTGTCTGCAGCCAGATTTGAACTCAGGTCCTCCTGACTTCAAGACCAGTGCTCTATTCACTGTGCCACCTAGCTAACCCTAGAGCATTTTTTCATGTGACTATAGATAGCTTTGATTTCTTCCTCTGAAACTTTCCATTTATATCCTGTGAACATTGACAAATCAGGGAGTGGCTGATATTCTTATAAATCTGACTATGTTCTCTGCTTCAGAGAAATGCGAAATTTGAGAACTGAGTTCTTTATGAGAGTAACTTGCTGCAATCCCCCCCCCCCCCCCAGTTTCCTGATTCCCTTATACTCTTGGCCTTGTTCACTGTGTTTGTGCAGTTTTATTATTATTTTTTCTAGCTCAATTATTTTTTATAATTTGACATATGACACCAAATAAGTAAATTTATATATATATATAAACTGTCATTTTTCTTATATTAGCTTTGATTACCTATGAGAGCAGTGTAGGATGTATGTATTCAGGGAAGACTAGTACCTCTGGTATGAGAACTGCTGAGCCATTTTCAGGGCTTCTTTCCACCTTTGGAATCTACCTGATTCACCCAGCTCTCACCTGTGGCTCTTAAAAGCTGTAGCATGTGGAGTGGCCACACCCCAGTACACCATTTTGGAGAATGGGTTAAACCAATTTAAGGGTAACTGAGGGGTCTCAAACCTCTTTGATGAGTTAGAAGGGTGCCTACCACAAGAGAGTGAAGCTCTCCTCTGGCAGGATAGACAGATGAGAACAATGTGTATAATGCCACTCAGGAGGCTGAAGCAGGTGCTGTGGAGCACTTAGAGCTTGGTCAGACATTGAAGCTACCAAGGTCATCCACTGCATCCTGAGCCATCATTAGTCATCTTAACTCTGTATTGCCACTGTGCATTGATGACTCTGGAAGAGAGAGTGAGGCCAATAACTTCATGCAACTCTGCTTCACTTAAATCCAATTTATGTGGAGAATCAATATATCAACCACAACATTTTACCATTTTTGTCTATCTCAAATTCCTGTGGTGACAGGCACATGATGAAGCAGCATGTGCAAATACACTGGGAGTTGAAGCCCCAAGGCTATACATAGGTAACCCAGGCAATATCTTCCTACTGGAAGCAGTAGTGGGATTTGGCAGCCCCCTGGGTATCTGAGCACCTTTTCTCAAAGGACTGAACTGCTCACTACCTGGTGTGAGGAAGGGGCTAGAAAAAGTGCCTTAAAAATTATCTGTTTCAAACAACCTTGGTCTGCTTACGCCAGCAAGTGAGGATCTTATCTTTCATTCAAAACAAATAAAAGTACAAAAACTTTTTACAAATATTATTCTCCTCACCATTGGTACATGGAATATGTGCACACTTGTGGCCAACAAGAAATCCAATAGACTTGAAAGACAAAGAGCTCTTGTAAGAATACTCAGCAGGTATATCCAATTAGCCACCTGAATGAAACAAGACTGGTAAATGAAGGCAAGCTTTCTGAAGTGAGAGCTGGATATACATTTTTCTGAGGTAGCCCTGTGAAGGATAGTTGACATAGGTTTTGTCATCAAAACTAGTCTAGTCAACACGCTTGTATGCCCACCAAAAGAAGTGAATGACAAAGCGATTATGACTTTCAGGAATGCACCATGTCACCATCAGTGGGTATACTCCCACTGAGATGAACCCTGATGAGGTCAAAGAAAGATTTTATGAAGACCTGGAGTATCTTATCATCAGTGTGCCAAAAGAAGACAAGCTTATAATTCTGGGTTGCTTTAATACAATAGCAGGCACAGACTACCAAACATGGCAGTGAATCCATAAAAGGAATGAAATAAGAAACAACAACACCAATGGTCACTTATTACTGAAAATTTGTGCATCTCATGACCTTCTCATCAGCAACACTATATTCCTAAATGCAATAAAATATTCACAGATGAACCCTCACAGCAAACACTAGCATTTAATAGGCTATCCATTGTAAGGAGAAGAAACATGATGTGAGAGTGACAAAAATGATGTGTGGCTCAGAGTGCTGAAATGATCATAGACTTGTTCTCTCCAAGCTAAATATTTACATCCAACAAAAGTGATAGTCCCAAGGTAAGATGATTACTAGAAGACTTAATGTCAACAAATTAGAGGAATTTTCTAAGCAGAACAGCTTATTGCTAACTCGGACGGAAAGCTGAGCCAACACATTGTTGGAAACAGTGGAGCAGAAGAGTGGGCAGCTTTCAGATATTTGGTGTACAGTGCTGAATTTACTCATCTGGATCAGAACACTCACAAACACCATGATTGGTTTGATGAAAATGATGGGGAAATTCAGAAACTGCTAAACAAACAAGCAAACAAAAAAAAAAAGAACTCCACGGGGTTTACAAGTAGGATAGTTCATCCATCTCTAAGGCACCATTTAACTCCATCAAAAGTAAAGTGCAAGAGAAGCTTAAAAAGATGCAGGATTCTTGGCTCAGTAAGAAGGCAGATGAAATTTAGTTTTAATTATTAATTCAGCTGTGAATTATTTCAATAGTTTTTTTGTAGTTTATTCACTAGGATTGTCTAAATAGTTATAACTTCCTTGATTTTTATCTCATTTCAACAAACTTTTATTAAAGCATAAAATTAAACTCTACATTACCAACAATTTTAAAGTGCACATTATTTACTATTTTAAGTACAGGGAATAAAAATATAAAGGATGATTGCCTTAAAGCAGTCAATAACAAGGCTGTAGTTTTGTTATTAGAAAGTAGGCGAAAATATTTTTAAATTCACTCTTTGGAATCATTTAGTGCTTCTCACAATATTTTTTTTTCTCTTCTGCATCACTCTTATTGCAGCATCATTTCAAAAGTAGTTTTTATGGGTTGGCTAGGTGTCACAGTGAATAGAGCACTGGCCCTGGAGTCAGGAGGACTTCAGTTCAAATCTGGACTCAGACACTTAAAACTTACTAGCCATGTGAGCTTGGGCAAGTCACTTAAACCCAAGTGCCCTGCCTTCCCCTCTCCAAAAAGGAAGAAAAAAAAGTGTTTTTATGAGGGGGTGCAGCCAAAACAGCAGAGTAAAAGCAGGAACTTATTTGAGCTCATCCCCCAATTACCTACAGCACTTGTAAAAAAATAACTCTAAACACATTTTATAGCTAGAAACCCCACAAAACAACGGAGTGAAACAAATCTTCCACTGAAGGCAGCCTGGCAGGCTGACAGGAAGCGTCTATCACACCACGCTGGGAGCAGAGCACAGTCCTACATGGGCCACACCAGGGGCAGGAGGCACAGACCAGCCAGAGTAGACCTGGGAGAACTGAATCACTAGCAGCTGGGGTGATTTCAAGACTTCTCAACCCAAAAATGCCAAAGAGAAAGTAAAAGGTGAGAGAAGAGGTCTGGCCCTTGCCCAGGGTAGCAAAGGTGGTGGTGGCTGCTTCCAGAACTGCAGGCCCACAGATGGTGGAGGACCAAGTGACTGATCAGAAGGCAATTGAAGGAATCTCTTTGCTGGTAAGAAGGCAAGACTCTCTTGCTTTGCCCTGCTTGAATCTAGGTCACACTCTTGGGTGACAGTCCTGGGGTATGGAGGAGTGCTGGCTTGGCAGAACTTGTTGAGGCTGGGGAGAGGCAATCCTTCTCATGTTCTGGGGCAGATGCCCAGAAGAGGCTCTTAAAATAGCTGTGCAAAACCAAAGAAATTTGGGACATAGCACTCTCCATTCTGGAAGCAGAGTTATACTGTAGCAAAGAGCTCAAAAGTCAAGTAATTGGCTGACAAGATGAGCAAATAGAGGAAGAGGAATCAGACCATAGAATTGTTCTTTGGTGACAAAGAAGATCAAGACATATAAACAGACAACAAAGTCAAATCTCCTGCATCAAAAGCCTCCAAGAAAACTAGGAATTGGTAACAGGTAATGGAGGAGCTCAAGAAGGATTTCGAAAATCAAGTAAGAGAAGTAAAGGAAAAATTGGGAAGAGAAATGAGAGCGATGAAAGAAAATCATGAAAAATGAGTTAATAGCTTGATAAAAGAGACCCAAGAAAATATTGAATGAATTACACCTTAAAAATATAGACTAACTGAAACAGCAAAAGAGGCCAAAAAAGCCCATGAAGAGAAGAATGCCTTAAAAAGTAGAATTGGCCAGATGGAAAAGAATGTTCAAAAGCTCACTGAAGAAAATAGTTTCTTCAAAATTAGATTGGAGCAAATGGAAGCTAATGACTTTATGAGAAATCAAGGTATTATAAAACAACACTGAAAGAATGAAAAAAATAGAAGATAATGTGAAATATCTCATTAGAAAAAACACTGACCTGGAAAATAGATCCAGGAGAGATAATTTTAAAATTATTGAACTTAAAGTTCTATAATCAAATGTTAAAAATATATGTGTGTGTATGTGTGTGTAAATATATATATATATATATATATATATATATACATATATATATACAAGTATTATTATTAT
>JAQQSU010013235.1:0-11713 GCA_028627135.1 Pseudochirops cupreus | reverse complement strand
GGGATAGGGAGGATGGAGAGGATAAGGGAGGGAACTGAAGGATTCTTGGGGGGATTTTGGTTTGTCCTTCATTCTCAAGGAGCACCCTGGCATCAGGAAGATGATGACATCACTTACAATTGACTTTGATTTGAGTGAGAGAGGGCTGTGAAAGGTCACCAGCCTCACTTTCTCCTCCAGAGCCAATTGGATCCAGTGGCCAGATATCAATCAAGACAACTGGAGATGGCCCAGGATGCAGTGAGAGACCTTGGCCCAAAATACCAACACCCCAGGTCCTGCCAAAAGAATTCGACTCAAGTCTTCCCTCAGCCAAAGAAAAGCAAAGTTTGTTAAAAGTTTGCCATGTGGAATAGACTCTTAAGGAGCCTAGTTATCTGTGATGCTTGCATTGGGCAAGCCGGCCAGAGCAAGTCTGACACAGAGTAAGTCTGTGCTAAGGCATTCTATGGAGCTCTCACACCATATGGAGGGAAGTTGGGATCTTATATACAGAAAGGTTGTGGGAGGAATCTAGGGGTGGTCTAGAGGAGGAGTTTGGAGAGGGTCTTCAGGAGGAGTCAGATGAGGTCAGACTCCAGTAATGAGTGATTAAGGGTGGGAAGTTACTGGAGGCTACTTGGAGACCACAGACAATGGTGGACCAGGCCAGTTCAGGGGTGGGAACAGGAGCATCTACGGTGGGAAACAGTTGGAACAAAGGAGGGCTAAACACGTGGTCAGAGCCACAACTTAAGACCCATGACCTCAGGCAAATGCATTCCTTGGGAAGATTCAAGGGGGGACCAGAGCCTGTACCTCAAAGATTCAAGGAGAGCTCAAGGTGGCTCCCAGAGCCTGCACCTCATTACAAAGAGTGTGAGGCTTTCTCTTCTTTTCTACATTCCAAGGTCTAAGAATATCAGCTCTAGTCAAGGAAGGAATCCCTTGCTGATCAGCCCCTCAGTGTGCTGCCACCTGGACACAGCATAACTGACTCCTTTTTATTCCCTTTGTCCCGAGTTCACCTCCATCACGATGAAAGCCTCAGTGAAGCATTTACAAGGTCCTTTTTATTTTCTCAAGCAGTAACTTATTACTGTTGTTCATTTTCAAGCAATATGATCCCAGTTAAATAGGTAACAGCTAACATTGTAACCCCACTTCCAGCTTGATTCCTAATCCCACAGCCTCCAGAACAAAGGAAAAGTTCATTTTCTAAGGGCACCTTTGCACATCCCACCAGAAATCACTGTTTAAAATTAGGACCATAACTTGTCTTATGCTGTGGTTTCCCCAGATCCCCAAATGAGAAAAACTAGAAGCATAATAACAAAATTAACAACGTTAGTTTTTAATACATGAAATCAAATTGCCAGTGAAATAACATCAACTCAGCTGATTATCTTAGTTTGAATTAACTTAGATATAAAAAACCCATGTGTAAGGTAAAAGAGTTCAGAGTCTGAATCTAAGGTCAGAAAAGGTCTTTATTCTTTCTCTTGAGAAAGGACTCTACCCCCTGTCGCCCACATGGCGTCTGCAGGGAGAGAGCAACAGGTGGAAGCCAGCCCATGGTTATATAATCTTCTAATGCAGAAACCCAACCCCCACAACTGGCCTTCACTCTTATTGGTAGGGGGGCTGACCCACAACCTAAGTGGAGGAATCTCTCTGAGACAAAGGACCCAGAAACATGTGAGTGTCCGATGAAAGCAATCTTAACCTTATTTGGCATGTCTTCTGCTGAGTTGGCTCTGGGCGAGGGTCTCCATTTCCCAAAGCCTCATATTGCTGGAAGGTCAGCTGACTTCTAAACCTAGGCCTAGTGAATACTGAAGCCATTCTAGATTTGATTTTTCAGAATGGGGAAACTTTACTATAAATTATCCCTCATACTGACATTTGGAGTTGAAAGGGGGAGAGCTTGGAAGAACCAACACTGAGATTTGCAGGAAAGCTAGAGATTCACAGTAAAACTAAGTCATGCTTAGCTTTAGAATAGAGGTTATTCATAAAATGCAGTCAGTGGGTTAGCACATTTCTCCCAATTTAAATTAGAATGGGGCTCCTGTAAAGTGAGGTCTCAGGAGAACAATGGGATGTTTGACCCTGTAAGAGGGGATCCACCCTGAATGGAAAACACACTTAAAATCTGGCATTTCAGGTTATGTGCTTATTAGTTAAGAATGAGAATTCAATGTAAGTGGATTAGAATTGCCCCCATCCTACCCCCCCCCCCCACGAGAGTCAATCTAGAGGGTGACATGGATGAAATGATAAAGTCAGTTTTCTATCTAAGATAATCAACTTAATTGAGGTGCTTTGGCAATTTTGTTTCATGTTTTAAAAACCTAACATTGTTTATGTTATTATTATGCTGCTAATTTTTCTCATTTGGGGATTTCCTGGAAAACATTTTAGAAGAAACATTATTTATTTGAAAAAAAATTTCTTCAGGGTTAAAAAATTGTCCCCTTTGAAAATGAACTCTTCTTTTGATCTGGATAGTGTCAAATGATGAATTAAGCTGCACAAGTGTAGTTAAAATATTTAAAAACTGATACATATTTAAGTGTCTTCATTTTAATTTAAAACAAATAATAAATTTTACCAAATGATGTATTTTTATCCACAAATCTTAAGCCTTTATATTTATCAAATACAAGATTATTGTGTTTATTTTGTATCTCATACCATTTGCCAAGATGGGTTCAAAATAGATATGATATAAAATGAGATTTTACATAAAAAAATTAAAATATGAAACATGTTACTTATCAGACTTAAGAGCAGGTGAACAATTTGTGAATAAATAAGAGAGAGAAAAAGTAGGTGTAAAATGGATCATTTCAATGACATTAAATTAAAGGGTTTTTGTAGGAATAAAATACAGGCAGGATCAAAAGGAAAGCAGAAGATTGGGGGAAAATTCTGTGGACTACGTAGCAGATAAAGGTCTCATTTCTAAAATATATAAAGAGCTTTATCAAATATATAAGAATAGCAGTTTTTCCCCGATTGATAAACAGTCACAGGATATGAACAGAGAATTTTTCAAAGAAGAAATCAAAACAATTTATAATCAGATAAAAATGCTCTAAATCATTATTGTTCAGAGAAAGGCAGATTAAAACAATTGGCTTAAGAGATAAGAGAAAAGTGACAAATGTAAGAGAGGTTGTGGAAAAACACAGGCACTAATGCAGTGTTGGTGGAATTATGAGGTGATCCGCCATTTTGGAGGGCAATCTGGAAGTATGCTCTAAGAGTTATTAAACTACCTATACCCCTTGACCCAGCACAACCACTGCTTGGACCATTTCTAAAGGTAATTAGCAAAAAAGGAAAAGAACCAATATGTTCTAAAATGTTTTTAGAAGCTCTCTTTGGGATGACAAAGAACTGGAAATTACAGGGATACCCATCACCTGAGGAATGGCTGAACAAGTTGTAGTATAAGATTTTGATGAAATACTACTGTGCTAAGAGAAATGATCAACTCAATGACCTTTAGAAAAATATGGAAAGTCTTACATGAAATAACGAAGAGTGAAACCAAGTGAACTTTGTATGCAGTAACACCGATATTGTTTTGAGAACGACATTAAGCAAATAAGCTATTTTGTCAATTATAAATCCCCAAATTAACTATAAAGGATGTATGAAGAAAGATGTTTTCTGCATCCAGACAAAGAAGTGATAAATAGAAGAATGCATGGAATAATTTTATATATAGATACGTGTGTGTATATGTACATACATACATATGTGTGCATGTGTCTTTGTGTGTATGTGTGTGTGTGTATGTAATGGGCTAGGTGGGATGAACTTGCCCATAAAATGGATTAGGATAGGGCTAGGTGTTGAGGAAAGAAAAAAAAGAAAAAGAAATTTACATGATAACATTGTTGCATTTTTGAAAGGAATAGAAAACTATATTATTTGCATTTATTTGTAGTGTATTTTATTCCATAAATTAAAAATTAGATTATTGAAAAAATAAATAATAACAACTTACTCTTTGAGGAAAGTACAAAGGAGCTTGTAAATTCTCCTTATTATTAAAAGGTCAGCTCTTTGTTCAGGCTTTCACCCACATTAAGTGGGTAAAATTCAGGACTAAGAGAATTAAAAGAAGTTTATTATAACATGGAGAGGTTGCAACACATTGAGGCTCTTATCACTGCAGATCAGCAAGTGATTCAAGATGGAATTAGCTTTTATTGATATTTTTTTTAATGAGGTACAAGACAATTTGGATAAGCTCATGTCAACAAGAGGGGTGTTGCCTCTCAGCACCTCCCCAATTGCCAGTACATAAGGGTTAACACATACAAACAGATAGGGGGTGACTTGTGACATGGCAACTGGAAAAGACAACATTGCTCAACATTTGCAATGCAACAAATAGCATAGTACCAAAGCAGAGGACTGGGTGGTACCTTCCCCAACACTGACTGCCTTACGGACTGGATAAAGTGTATTTTATACTTTTGTTTCTTTGCATGTCTTGTGAGGTCCCAATACGTGGTCAGGTTTTGTGAAGGTGCCACGCACACCTGGGTATTAGGTATATTCCACTCTATTCTCATTCAGATTTCTGCAGGACTCTATCATATCTAACATTTTAAAAGTTCTATTGTTTTCCTCATTTCTTTATTTTAATTTATGATTAGATTTATCTAGGCCAGAAAGGTCTAAATTGAAGATCCCTAAATTTGCAAAAACAATTTAGTAGAATATAGAAAACTAGTGTTGTTATACTATATTTCCCCCTTGTAATTCATTTATCATTTAACTCATGATTCTGGATGCTCTGTCATCTCATGCATATATGTTTAGCAGTGATATTAATTCATTGTCCATGGTACGTTTTAGCAAAGTGTAGTTTCCCTGGTCATCTCTTTTAATTACACCTATTTTTATTTTTCCTCTCTCTTAAATCATGATGGATACCCCTGATTTTTTTTTAATTTCAGCTGAATATTAATAGATTTTACTCCAGTCTCCTATTTTAACTCGCTGAGTTCCTTTTCATTTGAAGCATGTCTCTATAAACAACATATTGCTGGATTCTAGTGTCTAATCCATTCTGCTATCCTCATCCATTTTATGGGCAAGTTCATCCCATTCACATTCACAATGATAACTGCTACATGCATATTTCTTCCCTTCTTATTTTCTTCTATTTATTCTTCCATTTTGCTCCATGTTCCTGCCTCAAAAGTCTTAATTGAAAATGCCTCCTTGAGGGTAAGCAGTCTCTTATCCAACCCCTTTTCTCGATCCTTTCTTCTCTTACTTCTCTGTTAGGTAATATGAATTTCTGTATTCAACTCTGGGGGGGGAGGGGGTGTACACACCCAGACATGCACACAGATTCATACATGTATGCATATATGTGCATAATCATTTTGTGTATATGTGCATTTATATATGCATACATATATGTGTGTGTGCTCCCTAACTTTAACCAGTCCATTTCCCCCTCCATTACAAAAACTCTTCTGTCAGAGTTCTCTGTCAGGGTACCCTAACTTACTTGCAGGGGCAGCCGGTTACTTACCTCACTCAAGAAGGCACCAGCGCATTTCAAAGAACAGAAGAGTCATGGCTCAGAGGTGCAAGCAGAGAAAGTTTATTGAGTCCTCTCCGTGGGAAAGCCTTACTGCCAGATCTTAAGGCAGACTTCAAATCTGCCTCCCCAATTTGAGTCTTATCTAGCCCAGATCCGCATACCATAAGTAACAAACAACAGAGCCCAGCTGCCTAGAACAGGATGAAACAAAAATGGGAGAGGGAAGGTGCAGTCACAAGGGCATGAAGACCCCAGGGTGTGGAGACACTTATCTGGAATATCTGGTACATGATCCAGCTAATTCCAGGGCCTCAGACACACCCTGTGCCTCAAACATAACCACCTGCAGTCTGCATATTTTTCCTAACCCTCACCCTCTTCCTTGCACATTTTTACCCTTCCTCGTTGTCTCCCTTCCCTCTTTCCCCAGTGCATCCATCTTTCTCACCCTTTCGTTCTTCTGTGGGGATCATCCTAACAAAATAGACTCACACCCAGGTTCTCTAACTAGACTCCTTCTAACTACCCTAATGAGCATAAAGCTCAAAGCTATGTGTTAGACAGAAAATTCTGCTTAGAGTTTGTGAGAAGTGTGGGAAGATGATAGCAATAACCAGGTAACTGGTCCAGAAATTTGTAAACCAAAGCCAGGCTGATTGAGTTCTCCATTGAGGGCAGCTATCACACTCACGTAGAAGCTCAATGTTGGGGGAGCAAACGGTGCTTTTATGGGGCTGGAGAGGAGTCCAAATGGAGTAAACATTGATTGATCAATTGCTGGGAAATGTAGCTGGTCTGATACAATAACACTTCTCTCTAGTTTTAGGTTTAGGGTGGGGATGTCTGGTCTGTTGTACAATACATCCTATTTTGAGTTACTTGCATTGTAAGCACTGAGGGCAGAGCATAGGCATATGTGTCTACAAAATGGAAAGATCAACACACAGGGGCTAGTGAGTAAAGTGCGTTCTGAGGGGGGTGAAGTTGTCTGTGATCACTGAAAAGAGAGCAAAGAGAAAGAAAAGACTGTGCGTTTCCTGAGAGGCTGAAATAAAGTCTTATTGAGATAAAGCATGAAGAGGATCCAGAAGAGATCTGAATCACTATCTGGACTGAACTGGGTGGTAGGAGACTGTTCCCAGTCAAGTGAAGGGGAGGCCTGTTGTTATACTGAGGGCTGGAGGTGGCTCCGAGGCGGGGAGGAAGGATGCTTTTGCTTTATGGTTGCTTTCATCTGTGTCAGAAATGCCAACTTGGAAAAGCAAAAACTCAATTGATACCAAAAATCTGATATCAAAAGAAATTTATTAAGGAGAAACCCAGGGTCATTGATCACTTCTGGCCAGAAGTGGACTTGGCCCTTCTTTAGGAAGCAATGCAGGAGACAAAGCCAAGCACGTCTTTTACCTTAGTCTGATGCAGACACCCCCTTCAGAGGATGGATTGGTTCATTCTCTTTTGGGTTCACCTCCCCATTATCATACATTATTACTAACGAGACTCTAATTCTGTTAGACAACATACACATTACATGAGGTTCATTGAGCAAGCACAGTAACGAGCCCAGAATGCGGATTTCCCACCAGTCTAACCCAGATGTGTCCTTATCTGGGCCTGAGGGTCCCAAGGCCGCTGTCCCCTCTCTGGTTGGTCAAACCCACCCACTGCCGCCATCCCCTTTTTACTTTATACTCCTCCACTTTGAGTATTATCTAGGGGTTCTATGGAAACTGGGAATCCCATGTCTTCCCAAGGATACTGTCTGGTCTGCCAACCTGACTTTTATCAGCAGTCTCATTTTGGCAATTTGTGCAGTCCTGTGGAAACTTAACTCTTTGCTACTTCTCACATTTGTCAATAGCATATATTCCATAATTCTGGTATTGAGCTCCCTAGAAATAAGAGTAATGATGATGGGAAAAGGAGGGTTTCTTTATTGATTAAAAAAGCAACATTTTATTAACTTGGTTTGGAATTTGAGCTAATTCATGAGAAAGCCATTGCCAGTTTCCTTATGAGAAATAAATTATCTAAACACCCCCCACCCCGAACTCTCAAAATTTGGAAGAAGTCAAGAGAATGAGTTAAAATACTGACTGATAAGTGGCATCTGGGAGAAGCTTATAATCTTATAAATTTGGCAAACTTCTTTATATATTTGAGATATGAGACCTTTATCTGAGAATCTGTCTATAAATCTTTCTCCAATTTTCTGTCTTCCTTCTGACATTAATATACACAATTTTGTTCTAATTTTAGGTAATCAAAATTGTCTCTTTTTATACCTCACACTGCTCTCTATCTTATTTATTCATAAATTGTTCACTTATCAATAAGTATTAAAAATAATCTATTCCATTTTCTTCAAACATTATTGTAATATCTCTCTGTATATTTGTGTGGAGTCCCATGTAATAGTAATGGGGATTTGAAGATCTTCCCTGCCCTTTAACAGGCCAAGGGAATTTGAAGACCTTCTCTGCCTTTAATAGGCCAAATGTAATCACATGGAGCCCACAGGGGGAGGAAGTTGCTGAAAGGATGGAGCAGGGAGGGTGGACCAGGAAGGAGGCTGAGCAACTAGGAGGAGAGAAAGATGGGCACTCTTGCTTAACTGGGCCTGTATTGTTTTGAAGGCCCGAGAGAGGGAACACTTGGGAATGTTGGTGTTTCCTTGCATTGATTATGTATACCAGTTTCTTGGTTGCTATGGCAAATTTGGCTTTCTGGTTTGGGGATTCTACTTCCTGGTATTTGAATAAATGCTTTGGTACTGTCCTCTATGCGGAGAGACTTAGATTTTGTGATTCACAATTACATCAGCTTATTCTTAGCCCCAGTGGGTACTGTGAATATTAGATTGGCATTATATTTGGTAAAGAGAATGGGATTACAAAATATCATAGCTCTCTTCAGAGGCAGGAAGGCTTTAGAGGGAGAAATGGATATCACAAAATGGGAGAATTTACCTTTTTCCTCCATAGAAAGAGAATGAACTAAAAGCACAGGGCTCTGTGAAAAGTGGGAAGTGAGGCTACAGAAGGGAGAACCCAGAAATTTGGAATACCAACACATCCAGGGATAAATTTGGCAAGGATTTGTAGTATAGGCTGCACCCTGATAACAAGTTATTGACATATGTGTTAAAGCAAAGATCAGCTGCTGGAGGAGAAAGGTCAACAGAAAAGGGAGTTGACTGGTTTGTGTGATCATTTTTCTGTGCCACAGTGTTAGTGTTCTTCTTCACAAGAGCAATCTAGAGAGTCTCAGGTGATAGAAGAACAAACTACTGTTCATTTAGCTAAAAGGAAGAGAAAAAGGAACAAAAGTAATGTGCATGCAGCTCTTGTACAGACTGGGCATAGTTGTCCTGATGATTGCCAGGACAATGTGTGAGAGGAGAAAGGAATAATGTTACAGGAAGAGGCTTCTACGGCAGAAGTTTGCCCCATACTAAGAAGAAAGCAGCAGAACCACCACAGCTAAACAGTGTTCAGGAGATAAGTAAGTATTTAACTCAACAAGAGGCTGCTGATTTATTAAGTCAATTCACCCAAAGGATGAGAGAATACTTAGGGTCTTGGATGGTGAGAATCAATGATCAAGGGGCCTGAGGAGTATGGGTAGACTGTGGGGATTGGTTGAAATTCAAAGATATTGGTTAGAATCCTTTTGTGTAACAAGATTTTAGGGATTAGCACATGCAAGGAGGTAAGAACACCACTAATCTGTTAGCTTTAGCTACAGAGGGATGCAATAAGCAATGTCCTACTGACTCTATGTGGCCTGGTGGAGATAGACCCTCGTACTTGCTTAGGAACTGTATGAGAAAGCTGAAGGAGAAGGCAATGAAAACTGCTATGAAAGTTGGAGATGTGAGTGCATATCATGTTAAATCCTTGGCAGTTTCTCATAGAAATCTCATTGTGAAGATGGATCTTCCTGTTTATAAGCCAGTTGAACTACATCAAAGACTGTATGAGGGGGAGAAATGTCAAGTGAAGCAGGAAAGGTACATTAGGGCCAGGCTGTGGGTGAATTTAAAAGCTAAAGGAAGGAGATCATATTTTATCCTAGACCAATGGTGAGAACCACGGTTCAGGAAAATGACTTGGGCATCCATTTGGAGGATGGTTTGGAATGAGAAGAGATTTGTGACAAGGAGACAATGAGATGGCTCCAGTAATTACTCTAGCTCAATGAAGAAGGTACTAAGAGTCTGAACTGGTTTTCTTTTACTTCCTGTTTATCAGGGCCCAGCACCCAGTAAGTTTAACACATTATGATTGATTGATTGATTGTTGGTTGATTGGCTGGGAAGCTCCCCAATGGAGGGGGCCTATCCCACCTGCTCTCTGTCACTCTGGGGTCTCATACAATAGGCCTTTAATCCTTGTTTTTCACAAGGACTTGAGGGATTTGGAAACAAGCTGTCTAAGCAATAGCTCCTCCCAAAAACAGGTTTTGTCACATGCGACACAGGGACAGAACATCTATCTGTGCTCACTCAGTACGGGCATGAGACTTCCCCTCTCTCACTTCCTAAGGCCTCTATCCATTGCTAATCTTTTCCATTGCATCCTCTTCTCCCTCCTTAGGCTGATCTGGCCCCCTTCACTATTTTTTGAAATCCATGTCAGTCACAGAGGTTTACTCTAAAAGATTCTTAGGTTGAGGGTGGTAGGGACATTCCTGCCTCCAGTAGAACACCCATAAGCATTTACATACGTACTTTGAGCTGGGCCTTGGCCTAAGTGTTTTACAAACGCTTTCTTATTTGATCCTGAGTACAAGCCTGGGAAGGTGCTCTTTTAATCCCCATTTTACAGATGAGGAAAAGGAGGCAGGCAGAAGTAAAGTGCCTTCCTTGCCCAGTATTTCATAGTTAGTAAGTGTCTGAAGCCACATTTCATCTCAGTTCTTTCTGACTCTATGCCCAGCCCTTTATCCACTGTGCCATCTAAATGCCCTCCTTTTTGGGGTATCATTTCAGGGGGAATAGCTAGCCACTGAAAAGATGGTGACCACAGGGTTACAACGAAACCGTAGCTTTTTGAACATGACTTTCCTAACTCTGTACAAAATGGATGGGAAAAGGAGAGAAAATGGAGGAAGGATGCCAGTTAGGAGGGTGTGCCCATCCTTAGGTGAGAGGGGTCAGGGCCTCCACTTCATTGATGGCCCTGTGAGCAGAGGGAAGGACAAAGAGATCATGGATCTAGACTGTAAAAGTTCTAGGAACTGAGGCCATTTACACTTTATTTTAATCTCTTTCACACATGGAGATTAGGACTGAAACCACAGAGGGAAGCCCAGTGGACACTTCTTCAGAAGATGAATCACCCAAGGGGCTGGTAGTTGAAAACTCAGAAGTCATGGTCTTTAGAGCTCTGTTGGTGAGGAATCTGGTGATTAGAGAAACCAGGAAAAGATGCAGCAAGGAGATCGGGGAGAGATTTGAGGCAAATAGCTAAAAAGCAAAGGATTCATGTAAGAGATGAGACTTATGAATGTGATGAATGTGGGAAAGGCTTCAGTCATAGCTCAACACTTACGATGCACCAGCTGATTCACCCTGGAGGGAAGCCTCATAAATGTAATGACTGCGGCAGAGCCTTCAATCAAAAGGGAAGCATTACTGTACATCAGAAGATTCATACTGGAGAAAAGTCTTATGAATGTCAGGAATGTATTAAAGGCTTCAATTCTCCTTCAGGTTTTGTTGTTCATGATAGGATTCATTCTGGAAAGAAGACTTATTATTGTAATGAATGTGAGAAATCTTTCAGAGAAAACTCCAATCTTACTCAGTACCTTCAGATTTATACTAGAGAGAAGCCTTTCCACTGTAACGAATGTGGGGAAACATTCCATCATAACTCAAGCCTTATCTCATGGAAGAGACAAAGGATAATTGTTACAATAGAGGGGGAGAACAGGAAGATAAAAGAGAAAGAGTCAACCTTACTCTCACTGAACTTGGCTTAGGGAAGGAATGACATAAACTCTAAACTGGGTATCTTGCCACACAGGAGAACAGGGGGAATGAGGATGAGAGGTAGGATGATGGAGGGGAGGGCAGGGAGGGGGGCAGGGTTGATGGAAGTGCACACTTTTGTAGAGGGACAGGGACAGGGGCAGGGTAGAGAGTGG
>JAQQSU010013234.1:0-11714 GCA_028627135.1 Pseudochirops cupreus | reverse complement strand
CTCCACCTCATTGAATGACCATATTTTCCCCTGGAATACGATGCTCAGTTTTGCTGGGTAGGTGATTCTTGGTTTTAATCCAAGCTCCCTTGATCTCTGGAATATCGTATTCCAGGCCCTTCGATCCCTCAATGTAGAAGCTGCCAGAAGTAGGATCAATTTTTAAAAAGACATAGACTCAATCTGATTAGTTCATCTCTATCTATCAATATTTATCAGAAACTAGAATAGATAAAAGTTCAATGTTTAATTCATTTAAAATAACAATAATAAACCCATTACATGTTAGCATAAATAACATGTTCTTATAAAAAAATTGCTATTTTCTAAAGGAAAAAAATATAGTGAGAAAAGTAGCATTATTTTACATTTCTTTTTGCAAATATCCTTAATGTCTGGTTTAATAAAAGTCAGCTGACTTTTCTTATCTTATTCTACATTTAATCAGTTGAGTTTTATTGTTTTGGATGAAGCATTTGAAGAAAATCCAGCCTCACAGGAATATGTAGTTGGAAAAGGGAGGAGTGTTTTAATAGGTAAATACGTCCATGATATTATTATAAAAATCAGTTTGACCTTGTGGACCCCCTTACAGCATCTTGGGGACTCCCAGTGGTCCATAGACATCACTTTGAGATCTGCTGGTGTAGATTATAAAAATATTTTACAATAAAGTGGGATTTCACATCAGTGACAAACCCTTCATAGGGATCTCAGCTCATAAGCACCCCAAAGCACCAAGGATATAGGAGCAAAGGTAGAATGCTAACTCACATACACAGGAAGCTCGAACCCCACCTCTAGGAAGGCATTGAAGAGGGGCGGTTAGGGTGCTCCTGCCAACATTGCCCAATGGCTTCCTATCAAATTCACAGAATTTAAAACAAAAATACACAGAGAAATTGTTCCCCACATTCTGACCTCAGAGAAAGACTAAAGAAGAACGGGGAGAAGTTACCAGTGGTTCTCAACCTTCCTAATGCCGTGACCCTTTAATACGCATATGTGGGCATATCTGCATGTGGGCAGACCCCCTGAGGATGGATAGACGAGCAGTGTCTCGGTTCCTAAGATCATCGGAAATATGTGTTTTCCTATGGCCTTAGGCAACCCCTGTGAAAGGGTCATTCGACCCCCAAAGGGGTCGCCACCCACAGGTTGAGAACCACTGGGTTAGACAAAATGGGAAAAAATATGAAGAATTTTTTAAAAGACGATGTTGAAGCTCTTCTGATTCATCCCTTATACTTCGTTCAGGCCAAGGGAATGAAGTGCCATTCCTAGGACCCTGACTGTTCCACTTCTCAGGATTGAGAAAACCATCTCCAAAATGCCACTGTTTCCTTAAATCCTAGAGAAAAAGTATAAACCAGTTCTTGGAAGAAAATCTGAAGGGCATTTTTCATTCTGAAAAATTGGCCCAATGCTCTCATAAGATAGGAATAATAATTCTCATTTCTTTAGCACCTTTACATTTATGATGTTTTCCTCACAATTCCAATATAGAGGATGTGCAAGTCTTTTTTTACTTCCATTTTACAGATCAGGAAACTGAGATTCAGAGAAGTTACAGAGTTTGTGGCCAGGGTCACCCAACTACCAAGTGTCAGCTGGACTGGAATCTGGCTTTCTCACTCTGAGATGAGGGCTTCTCCTATGACTCAATGCAGAAATATGTGTGGCTAACTAGTCTGGAAAGTCCATGCCACCATCTTCTCGGCACTTTATTGTATCCATTTATGCCATAAAGTATTACTTGAAACTTTCTCCATGGGACCATATGGACTTGTGCCCATCCAAACGACCAACCAGTACCCAAGCCTTATTTTTTTCAGGACTTGGTGTAACTGAGTGCCCTGCTTCTTGTGTTGTAGATTTTAGTTAACACTTTCCAGTGGGTCCCCTCTCCTCCTTTACATCCTCCAGCACACCCAATACTGGCCAGAGGCCACTTCCCACTGAAGCTAACTTTGGTACCTCTTTGTTCCAGACAGTGAATTTCAACTGCCAGGTACGCTCCAAACACATCCAGACCATCATGCTATCTAACCGTAGCAATCATACCTGGCATCTGCATCCCATCTTTGAAGGAGAGTACTGGGAAGGGCCAGAGTTTCTCATCCTGGAAGCCCATCAGCAAAATAGGCCTTATGAGATCACCTACAGGCCCCTCACCATGAACGTTGATGGTCGCAAGCATATGGTATATATTCCTATACATTTACATCCTACTGCCTACTCGCATTAGATTATAAATTCCTTTTTCCCACAATACCTGGAAGAGAATTTTGTACCTAGTGAGCAGGCTCTCTATTATTGAGTTCTCTAGTGTTGCTAGGACCAAGGGAAGCCATGATACCCTGTGAAGTTTTCCCAAAAAGCTAATACATTTCTGATAACATTGCTGCTACTTCTTCTTAGGGCACACTCTTCTTCCCACTCCCTGATGGCACAGGCTGGCTGTATGCTCTTCAGGGGACTGCTGATCCTCCCAAGGCAGTAGCCAATATCTACCGAGAGGTGCCAAGCAAAACGCCCTACATTGAACTATTGCCTGTTGAAAACTGGCTGAACAAAGTTCAGAGGTGAGGCCACGGGGTGTCCCCCCAGTTCTCCAGTCCCTCAGAGCCCTGAACAAAGAACCCAGGGTCAAAGAGCCTCTTCCCTTAAACATGTCAAGACACAAAAGCATAGGGAACAGCCACAGGTTAAAAAAAAATTGCACGTGTCAAGTTCTCTGAAAAGGCTATCATTTCTAGTTTTTGAAGGAGGAAATATAAACTGTTAATAAACATGGGAAAAGTCAGTCAGATTTTAATAACGACAAGCATTTATGTGGCACTTTAAGATTTACAAAGTGCTTTATAAATATTACCTCATTTTATCTTCACAACAGTCCTGGGAGGCAGGTACTTTTACTATCTCCATTTTACAGATGAGGAAACTGAGGCTACAGTGGTTAAGTGATCACACAGCTAGTGTCTGAGGCTGGATTAGAACTCAGGTAGTCCTGAATCCTGACCCAGGACTCTATCCACTACACACCATGTAGATTCCCTCTCTTGTGATCAGAGATATTGTCATTAAGATATTAAAATCCAGCCTTACACTCACAAAATTGGGGGAGGGGGAAAATAGCCCCCAAATGGCTTGTCATTGAAGAGAAACAGACCTAACTGTACAAAAATATTCACTGTTGCTTTATTTGTAGTAGCCAGAAAAGGGTAACATGGGGAATATCTGAATAAGTGACAGTGTATTAATTAATGTAATAGCATAATATGATTTTATAAAACTAGTAAGGAAGAAGAGAGCAAGGAGAAAAATGAAATGCAGAAAAGCAAGGTCAGCCGAATAAGGGAACCTCGTACCTACTGGCTCCCATTGTAGGAAGAAAGCAGTGGACCTTTCCCAAGGAAATCTTCACTCCCTCTGCTGCCCTTCCAACATGATTTGCTGACATTGGGGGGTCATTGGGCAGCTAGGTGGTACTGCGGTGGATAAAGGGCCAAATCTGAAGACAGAAAGACCCAAGTTCAAATCTGACCTCAGATCCTTCCTAGCTGTGTGACCCAAGGCAAGTCTCTTAGCCTTGTTTGCCTCAGTCTCCTCATCTATAAGATGAACCGGAGAAGGAAATGCCAAACCACTCCAGTTTCTCTGCCAAGGAAACCCCAAATTGGAGTCAAACACTACTGAGAAATGACTGAACAGCAACAGTTAGTGAGGTAACCATCTTCTGTCTCACTCTCAGGCTGCCTGTTAGCAAAGAGGGAAGAGAAGGCAGCGAAGTGGTAAGACCATTGAATTTGGTGGCAGGAGGATGGGGTTCAATTCTCAGCACTGCTCTTACTACTGCAGTGACCCTGAGCAAGTTAATTTCTGTGGGCCTTAGTTTTTTCATCTGTAAAAGGGCCTATAGCTGAATCTCAGATTTGCTCCCTGCGTGACACTGAACAAATCCCTTCAGCTTCCTCACATACAAAATGGAGGAGCAAGACCAGATGGTTTCCAATATCCTTCCCCAATCTAGATCCTACATTCCTAACCCTTCATCTTGAAAAAACAACATGTTCTCCACCATCTTCTTCACCCCATTCTAGATTCCGAGTTGTGGTGGACATGATTAAGCCAGAGAAACAGGACCTGAGCATCACGATAAAAGGCCTTGATTATATTGATGTCCTGGCAGGATCCAAGAAGGACTATAAGTTGAACTTTTTTTCCTTCAAGGAGGGGATATTCTCTGCAAAGGTACGCAGACCACCAGCACTGGCGAGAGACTCCGGCCATTGGTTTTCTCTTGCCCCTAACAGCCAGACTCTATAGAAAGTCTGGAACTTTCTATCAATGGGGTTTAATGCCTGCCAACTATTTCCATTGTGGCATGAGGGTGTCATGGAGCATCTGGCGCTGGGGGCCATGTCAGCATGCATGGCCTGTAGGCTAGCTGCCTTCTGACATCTGCCCCTACTTGCGCCCAGACCTTAACTCCCTATAGTCAGGTTGGCCAGGCCCAGCGCTCCATGCTTCTCACAAGGGAAGACTTGTGGTATGATTATTATAGACTTTCATGCTCCGTCCTATGGAAAGATAGCAAGTGTCTTTGCACACAAGGTAAGCACAGTCCAGATAAACCTCAAACTCCAGATATTCCAGAAGTGTCCATGCACTGTTTGGCCTGGGCCCAGTTCAGTTCAATACCGACAGTGATCGAGCTCCTCTCGAGCCTACACGGCATCTCTCAGATGGCAAACGGAACTTCTCGGTCCACTTGCAGATCCAAACATGGTGAGATTTCTTCTCTCACCTCTGCCACCGGAGGTTCTGATGTGGGAAAAAGTCACCCTAATTTGGGGATGGTTTATTCTTCCAGAGCATGACCCCATGCTGAGCTTCTGGAAAATGTCGCTAGAAAACTTGTCTTCTGAAGTGTTCAAAGGGAAATTCTTTGTTTAGGCTTTCTCCCTGATCAGTGAGGCAAAGCTCAGGACAAAGATAGCTAAAAGGACTTTATTCAGTATATCAAGGTAGGCTGATTACTAGAGATCAGCAAGGGATTCAAGATGGAGCCAGCTTTTATTGATAACTTTTGTAATGAGATAAAGATCGTTCAGATAGGTCCATAAGCAAAAAAGGGATGGACCATTGTGTCTCACCTCCTCCCCAACTGCAACATCTGAAGGAGATGAGATTATAGATAAGAGGAATGGGCTGCTACATACTGGCTCACAGGGAGGAAATTACCTGCTGTATGTTGGAGAGCAGGTAGTACCAAAGCTGCAGACTGGGTGACGCCTCCCCCAACACTGATTGACAGGCAGGACCCGCAGCAAGGGAGTCACTGAGTCATCATAACTTTCAATGGAACAGAGAACCTTTATCTGCACAAGGGATCACCATCAGTTAGAATTCATGACTGCCAACTATTGGGGAGGTACAGTCTCTGAGTATTAAGGGGCTGCTTGACTATTCCTGTATGTCTCACTTCAGATGGCCTGCTGTCATATGGTCCCCAGGCTAGAGTTCACAGAAACCCCTTGTCTGACAGACTGCTTTCTACCTGCTGTGTCAGGCTTCAGCAAAGGGACCCTAACTGGGGGCATCAGCTGGGAAAGATATGCCAAGGCCACTCACACATTGCCAGATGGACTTGCCTGGCATGACAAGCTTGTGCCAGGGCAAGGGGCTGGAACACTATAAGTATACCTCACTTTATGGAATAGACCTATTCCCCCAAAAGTTGACTATAAAATAAGTTTTCATCATTTGAATTGTACTTTCACATTAACCTACATGGAGAGGAGAGGGATGGAGAAAAGTGTTTAGTAACCACCTACCATGTGCTAGGCACTATGCTAAGTAATTTACAAACACTATCTCAGTTGATTATGAAACTGGGGGTGAATTCCCTGGGGAAGCATCTTATTTCCCCAATCACCAAATTAATTTTTTTTTAAATAGTCATTTCAAATGCATCCAAACTTTTAAAGTGTTAACTTTCTATATAGAAAAAAAACATGCTTTGAGTTAAGAACACAAATAACATTCAACACAAGTAACAAAATAAAATACGATGCTAGGAGCTGAAAATGCTGTAGCAGAAATTACATTCTTTGAGTTCTGGATCATCACAGGAGAGAGATTCTGGGGAGGTGGGAAATGGGGAGCAGAGGAGACCAAGGTCCCCTTTTTCTCGAATGTGTAAAGTGGACACAGATTTCCCAGCAGGTTTCTGTGATGTTTAGCAGATTTTCCCAACCAATGCCTCTGATTTGTCTAATTAACAAAGGGTCGAGGCTAGATCAGCATTCTGAAAGGTTTTGCTCCATTTTCTCTTCTGCAGCTTTAAAAATGCTTTATGCTTGACAAACTTAGTTCCTTTCATTTTTTATCTAAAATGGAAGGATCTTTTCATGGACTGAGGTATCAGGTATCATTAAGAGAATCATTTCTCTAACTTGCTATTTCTGTCTGATGAGATTTTCATCTATTGCGTATCCTTTAAGCAGAGCATCCTTGGTATAAAAGATTTAGGAGCCCCCTCTGGGGGTAGAGCAGAGCTGGGATGTCAATCCCAGGTCAGAGCCTAGTCCGAAGCTGGCAGTGGAATAACTAGGGCAGAAATCTCAAACCAAAGGGGTCCTGCAGCTCTGTCTGTTGCTCTCCCTGCAGACCTTCCCAGCTGGCTGACTGGGGTTGATTCCACCAGTAGTTTAGTGGACGACCTAACGGGCAATGCCATAGTTCTGTTATTTAGATCCAAATTGACATCAGGAACTTTCAGAGCTCATACCAGGAGAGCAGTACTCAGACTCTGCCCTGAATCAGGCCATCTGGGGAGTAATGAAAGCTAACAGGTCCCCAGCCTAAGCTATCTCTAAAATACAATATTTAATACCTCAAGAAAGCAATGGTAGATCTCAAGTAGACACAAGCACAGCCTAGACATTCTATCCAGAACTAAGGAGAGCCTAGCCCTGACATAAAGTTTGAAGTCAAGAAGGAGGCTTGAAGAATGAGCAAATTTTTAAAACCCACCATAAAGAGCTATTAAGGCTCAAAACACAAACCCAGAAGAAAATGACTCCAAAGCATCTATAACCAAAGCCTCAAAGAAAAGAGCTTGGGCACAAGCTCAACCAGAATTCCTGGAAGAGATGAAGCAAGCAGTTTTAAAAGAGTTAACTCCCAATAGGCAGGTTGGCCAGGCCCAGTGCTCCATGGCTGTATGCTCTTCAGCTCATGAGCACCCCAAATGCTTTTTTTGACCCCATACAATCCACCTTCCAACTAAAAGAAACAAATAGGAAAGAAATGAGAGCTATGGAAGAAAGAATTGAAAAGTGAATTAACAGCTTGGCAGAAGAGATACAAACAGTTATCTAAGCAACAGATTCCCAGAAAATTAGAAAGGACCAAATAGGAATTAGTGACTCCATGAGACAACAAGAAATAGTAAAATCTGGATTTTAAAAAGTCGCATTATAAACACAAATAAATATAAATTAGAGTAACAAAGAAAATGTGTTTTGCAACTTTGGATAGGGGAAGCGTGAGTAGACAAGGGATAGAGGAGACCATGAAAGAAAAATTGGCAATTTTAGTTACATAAAATTGAAAAATTTTGCACAAATAAAATCAGTACAGTAAAATTAGAAGGGAAGTGGTTATTTTAGGAAAATCTTTGCAACGAGTTTCTATAATAAAGATATGTCGCTTAAGATATATAAAGAATTGTTTCAGATATCTAAGGATAAAAGGCATTCTCCAGTAAGTATTAATATATTGTCAAAAGATGGAAACAAAGCCATTCTCAAAGGCAGAAATACAGATGTTCAACAGTCACATGAAAAGCCATAACAAATCACTAATAATAGAGAAATACACATCAAGTCAACTCTAAAATTCTACCTCGCATATCAGACTGCCCAAAGTGACAAAAAAGGAAACTAGCCATTGTTGGAAGGGATGCAGAAAGGCAGGCACACAATTCCATTTGGAAAAGCAAATTGGAACTAGTCTCCAAAAGTCATTCAACTTTGTCCATTATACCACTATTAGGCCTGACACAAAGAAAACAAAGAAAGAGGTAAAAGTTTCCTATATTACAAAAGAATTTATAGCAATTCTTTATTGCAGAAAAGGGCTGGAAACAAAAGTCAGTGGCTTCACAAATTAATATATAATGGGATGTTATTGCACTGTAAAAAATGGAGAAAAGGGATGATTTCAGAAAAAAATTGGGAAAACTGATAGAGCAAAGTGAACAGAATCCGGGGAACAATTCATATGATAACAACAACGTTGTAATGATAAACAATTTTGAAAGACTTAAGAACTCTGATCAATTTTAATAACCAGCCGCGATGTCCAAGGACTGATACTGAGAGCCTGCTTGCTGCGCACCTTCCGCCAAAAAGGTGACAGACAGGTTTAAGGAGGCGAAAAATGAGACACACGATTGGGGGCGTGGCGAACGTGTGGGTGCTTTGCTTGACTGTTCTAATGGATTACAAGATATTGTAGTTTTCCTTTTCTGGGGAGGGATAGGGGGATGTTAGTATTGCCAAAAAGGAAAGAAAGGAGGGTCTTATTAAGGGCACAAAAGAGACAAGAAAAGATTTTTGGAAGGAAAACAGCAATGCAAGCTGTTTTTGTTTGATTTTAAGACCAGATCTATCTATTATTCCTAGGCTGGAAATGCAGGGGCTGCTGATGGGCCAACCCCAACTCTAATGGGCACGAGAGCTCTGATTCTGACCTGGGCCATTTGCCTGCCCTCTGTTTTAATCTGGGGTAGTGGTTCTCAACCTTCCTAATGCCATGTCCCTTTAATACTCGTATGTGAGTATATCTGCATATGGGCGGACCCACCTGAAGACAGATAGAGAAGCAGTGTCTCGGTTCCTAAGACTATAGGAAATATGTGTGGCCCCTGTGAAAGGGTCATTCGACCCCCAAAGGGGTTGCAACCCACAGGCTGAGAACCACTGGTCTAGGGCAAATGCCCCAGTTCCATGTGGCTTCCTTTTTCTGTAAAACTGAGAAAAAGCTTTAAAATGTCATGAAGTTCTCTAAGCTCCACCGCTCTGCCCCATTGCCAAGTTCGGAGGGTAGTTTACCAGCCAACTGAAGTCAATGTATTCAGCTATCCACAGGTTTGCCCTCCACCCCCATCTGAGCCCTCAACCCGACCCTGTCTGCCACCATCAACTATCTACCAAAAAAACACAACAGGATGCGATAAGATCAACTTTAGCTAGCAAACTATGGTTTAAAAATATAAGTAACCAGTAAGCAAAACTTAAAACAAAGAAATACTTAGTAATGAACCATGCTCCCTCTTGCATACAATAATAACACAGAAGAGAGACACAGAAAGTGACAGAGATGCTCCAGTTTTCTGGCAGTTTCTCTCAGAAACCGTAATTCAATCACTTGTTGC
This sequence comes from Pseudochirops cupreus, assembly GCA_028627135.1. Classification (NCBI taxonomy): domain Eukaryota; kingdom Metazoa; phylum Chordata; class Mammalia; order Diprotodontia; family Pseudocheiridae; genus Pseudochirops; species Pseudochirops cupreus. Next base: position 2,266 of record JAQQSU010013234.1, on the reverse strand, counting down.
TGGATTCTCCCAATTAGCCAAGCTGTGATCTGAAGAAGGCTACAAGAGGTTTCAAACCAGTCTTTTGGAGAGCACTCTCCTCCTGCTGCTGCTGGGACACTGCCAACCTCATTTTCCAACTCTCTTCCCTCCTGAGCTTCTCCAGAGAGATTTAAAAGCCACCACTATTAAAACAAACAAAACAAAACAAAAACAAAACAAAAACACCTCCACCCTAAGGCTCCAATCTTGTGATCATTTCCTCTCTTCCAGAGCCAGGAAGAAACATATCTCCCAAGGTCTTTACCAAACTAAGTCCCCTCACCAGACAGTCAGTCCAAGCCTTCTGAGAAGTACTATTACAATTAAGTACTTTTGTTTGTGAGGTTTTTTTAAAGCAAGCTGTAATATAAATTTATGATTTTGTGTATAATTCTCTATCTTAGTTCTGCTTTGTATATGAAAATGTTTTCTTTTCCTCTGTTTCTCTCTGTCTCTGTCTCCCCCCAGTCCCTTCCTCTCACCTCTGTCTCTCTCTTTCTCTCTCTGTCTCTTTCTCTCTCTCTCTCTCTCTCTCTCTCTCTCTCTCTCTCTTTCTCTCTGTCTCTCTCTTTTTTCCCCTCCCTCCCTCTGTATGTGTATGTGTTCCCCTTGAATTCAGAATGAAAAACAACTTAGTTTCTTAAAATGTATTTTAACTAAAAATATCAAGAACATATGACCCTTAAGAGTAGAGATTGTTTCTCTGTACTGGAATACAGGGTGCTTGATAAATGACGTTAATTGGAAAAAAAGAGAAATAGAAACGCAAAATAGTTTAATCCATCTTTTAGAAAAAACCTTTTTGGTCCCATTGACATGATAAGCTAATTAATGCTAACATTGGTAACAAGGCTACGGTTTTTCCGTGCTGGCCTATCACTCATGTAGAACTCGTGCTCTAAACTTAATGATTCTAAAGATTCTAATGAGTCTTCCTCCGACCCTCACCAAAGAACCCTGTACCTTGGCAAAACTCAGTGGGCACATCTGACAACTTCTGCCTCATCTTTCACCTAAAGCCCCGTGTTCTTTCTGATGAGACGAGGAGGAAGGGCTCCTCAAGTCTTTCCTCTCAAGTCAGATTGGTCTTTTAGCCTCTTCTAAACACACACACACACACACACACACACACACACACACACACACACACACACACACCACGTTCCAGTGAGCCTCTGATCTACTAATCAGACTTAAACATCTAATCACCAGCACCTACCTGGCAAGTCTAAGTTTCAGGCCCTGTCTCTTTTTAAGCTGATCAAGTTTGTTTCCCCACATCATAAAAAACCCCGATATACCACCGATCAAATCTCCCACCATGGTATCCAAACCACGAAAAGCAAAACAGCCTAAAAGAATGGTCATGATTGATACTGCCCACAACTGAGTGTTTTTCTAAGTGCACTTTGTCTCCATTTAAAGTGGCCCTTTACGTAATTGTGTATTTGGTTCATTCTACATCACTACAGTTCTACACAGACTTACTAGAATCTTTCACGTTCAGCCCTCTTTATAGCATGGTATTACTCATAAAACATAATCTCTTCAGCCACTCTCAGTTGTTGGGCACGTGATTTGTTTCCAACCTTTATAAATAGTGCCACCATGCATGTTTTCGGATAGCTCGGTTCACCCTGATTGTGTGACCTCGTTGAGTTATGAACCCAAGAGAATTATTGCCATTTCTTTTTTTCCTTTTTTTTAATTTTAGTTTACATCATTCATTTCCACGAGATTTTGAGTTACAAATTTTCTCCCCATCTTTCCCCTACCCACTGCCGCAAAACAGCCATCCCAGTGTATCCCCCCGCCCCCAGTCTATTCTCTCCTATGTCTTCCCCCCTCACCCCTCTGACTTTTCGGTATGGATCTCCCAACCACAGTGCCTGTGTGTCTCAAGTTCCAGTTGGATGTAGTTAATAATAATAGTAATAATTGTATATATATATATTTTTTTTTAACATTTGATTATAGAACTTTAAATTCCAGATTCTTTCTCTTCCTCCCTCGTCACCCACCCCCACTGGAAGGACAAACAATAAAATGCAGGCTGAACATGTGAAATTACGCAGAACCTCTCCATAGTGAGCACACTGTGAGAGTCGGATTGCGTGTCCCTTCTTCCTATCCTGCCCACCCAACCACTCTCCACCCTGTCCCCATCCCTGTCCCTCTACAGAAGTGTGAACTTTCATCAGCCCTCCCCTCCACCCTGTCCTCCCCTCCATCACCCCACCTCTCA